>CAUYRH010031621.1:0-18009 GCA_963574655.1 Perodicticus potto
GATGCCCAAGCCACACCCCAGACCCTTAAATCAGACTTTCTGGGCTGGGGCCCAGTCATCCGTAATTGTTAAAGTTCCTAGGATGCAACTACTGCCTCAAATCCTGCAGAGCTCAGTGGAAAATACCTGCCTCCCTGAGGAGGGCCAGTCTGTGCCGCTGCAACTGCTCCGTCTATAGCACACCCCCGTCGCCTGGGGCCCAGGCATTGATTTCAGCTCATTGATTTGTGAACCAGCCTCAAGGCTGACCTGTACCTCCAGGACTGGGGCCCCTTCATCCCATTCTAAACCCTTACACATCATAGGAACTCGATGAGGAATGACCAGGTGAACAAATAAATGGAAATACACACACACACACACACACACACACACATATATATATATATATATTTGTTTATTTATTTTGTCAGGAACTTTCTAAGCACAGGGGCACCATGAGTACTGTACCAATTTCAAAGACAGCATAGAGATAAAGTGTCTGCGGTGAAGGTCATTGTAAGATACTAGGTTACTGGTCAGGTAGAGGTCCCGACCTCCCAAGTCAGAGGTAGAAACCAAAACAGGATAGTTTATAAGAGGAAAGGGATTTTTAATACCAGGTAAGACCACAGCTTACAGCTACACATTGTTGATTTTTTTGGTTCATTGTACAGAGTTAAGGGAAAAAATGGGGGGGGGTGCCAAAAATTCAGTATAGTTCTGATAGCTTTATTACACAGACATTATGCAATAACTGTAGCATTGAACTTTAAAACACACACACACAGTTCTCAAAGAAGCTGCGAGGGTGAAAGACCGAGGTAGAAGAAACTGCGTTCTTCAGACTTTGGTTCTTAACAAAGAGCCATCATTTGTCACTTTCAAATGCTATTTATTCCCCACACCTAAGGGGTTCAGCCCTAGACTCCCACCACAAATTCTATAATCTTAATACAGCTTTTGTTTTAATATAGTTTGCGAAGAGTTCTATACCTTACTTTCAAATAGCTCAAGGCCTGACCAAGGCTCAGTTTCTTTTAAGGCTACATTTGTGGAGAGCAGGGCCCGAGAGACCACACGTGCGCCAGTGTGCGTCACTGCTCGTTAAGGCCCATGGCTTGCTCCAAGGCTCGGGTGTCCTCTGCTGGTGGCTTGGGCAGGTCCAGCATGGTGGACGAGTCATTCCTGGGATTCCTGGTGACCAGCATCCAGTGGTTCTTTGGCTTTTCAACTCTGTGCGAATCCAGGTATGTGTGAGCTACAACCTCCACTTCCTTCCCAAAATAGGTGCTGGAGCAAGAAAGAATTAATTCTGGCTTGAAAGCTGTCGGTCTCTGCACAAAAGCACCTAGAGCAGGGGTCCTCAAACTACGGCCCGCGGGCCACATGAGTTGGTGTGAATTGTATTTGTTCCCCCGTTTTGTTTTTTACTTTAAAATAAGATATGTGCAGTGTGCATAGGAATTTGTTCATAGTCTTTTTTTTTTTTTAAACTATAGTCCGGCCCTCCTACAGTCTGAGGGACAGTGAATTGGTCCCCTATTAAAAAAGTTTGAGGACGCCTGACCTAGAGGAACAGACTGCTGTATGAAGCCATGGGGACAGCCTTGCAGGGAAGTTTCACTGGTTTGGGCAAGGATTAGGCAGGCAGGATCCCTCAAGAGGATGTTAGGGGGGAGGAAGGACTTGTATACAAGAATAATGGGGTTTTCCTCTAATAGGCTTTTCCACACCATCAAAGTTTTATCTGACAATATTTCATCAGCACAGGACACGTTGTGCCTGTGTGGCCACACACTTTAAATTGGGCATCTTTGCTTAAATTCACACGGCCCACCCCCTGCCAGCCCCGTTCATGACGTTCTGTTGTACTGCTGTGAGCTGTCGCTTTACCTGTGTTGCCATACCTTAAAGAAAGATGCCGGTGGACTGCCAGGCCACGGTTTGTGTGGCAGTGATTGATGAGAATTTTTGCATTTGCCTTTAAGGATAAAGAAAATATGTTAGTAGCATTCTGAAGCAAGGCCTCCAATTTCCCAAAAGCAAACATTTTGAAGTATACTAAATATTTATTGCAATATTTATTGCATTCCATGTCTACTCAGCCACATATCCATACATGGTACAAAAGCATTTCAGTCAACAAAGGACTGCGTGTATGAGCTTCAGATTCTAATGCCATGTTTCTACTGTGCCTTTCTCTATGTTTAGACACTCAAACATGTGCCACTGCCTGCAATATTCAGAACAGCACTGCAGGCTGTCCTCGGTTACGAATGAGATCAGCTCTGTAGGTTTGCCCTTAGGGTAAATTTGCATGTAAGCTGGAACAGGTACAGTTGACTATCATCTGTAGTAGCCTCTGCTCATAGGTGCAAGCTTTACATAAGCTGCAGGAATTAATTTAATTTAATTTAAAAATTTAAATTTAAAAATTCAATTAATTTTTTTAATTAAAAAATTAAAAATTTTAATATATTTCAAAATCCGGACTCATGCAAGCTCAAAGCTGTTTGAGAAGGAAAAAAGCAGTCCCGACATCCAGGACTCACAGCTGTGCCTTCACACCTTCACATTCCCCGGGAACAGACTCGGTTTCACAGACTGTCTGCATGAGGAAAGGCCACTCTGAGACCAGGATGGGTCCAGACCCAGATAAGACCACTCCGTCATCACATCTAAACACAGACAAAACACGGCACTGTCCAAGTCACAAAATGCACACCATCCCCCTCTCCGGGCAATCTGAGTGACAAATGCTTCTGTACTAATGACAGCTCTGTCCTTGCTCTAGCTGCCCTTCCTAGAGACAAGATTTAGTGAGACCCCTGACCATAGAATTACCCCCTGATCCCTGACCACATCCACTGCAGAGCAAAGCCCCATCTCCCGGGACTCTCTCCCAAAACACGCAGTCAAAGCCCAATTCTATAAGTGTCCCTCCTGGCGCCTTCCTACTGAGCAGCCCCCTACCCCTCTCAGTTCTCTCCCTCCCTGGGACAAGTAACAAGGGCAAGTATTCAACTCCAAGGGCTCCTGGTGATCTCTGCCTGGATGGCAGTGATCCGTGCAAGGTGGCTTAGACGGTAGGAGGTTCCCCACTTTGTGGATGTGAAACCCTGTCCTAATGAGCCTCAGAGACCTGCCTCAGGCCAGACGGTGACTTGACCTTGGAGAAAAGACCTCCCAGTGCCTGGGACACAGCTCATCTAACAACTCCAGTGAAGACAACAGAGTAACAGCAGCAGCAATCCTGGCAACAAGGAAAGCCGGTGCCTTCTGTGAGCCGGGCGCTTTTCTAACAAGCACCCTAAATGTATTAATACTAAGCATTTAGTCTTCACGAAACCTCATGTGGGAGGGATTATTAACATCCCCGATTTACAAAGAAGGAAACTGAGGCATTGACATGTTAAATCATGGAAACTAAAGGGAATTCTCTGGAGAGAAAAGCTGGGCAAAGGACAGCTGCAGAGTAAAGTGTGTCCAGCCTGTGTCATTGTGGGTCATACATACGCCCTCCATGCTTAGAGGCAGCACTTTGTGAAGCTGGGCTCCACCAGGCAGACTGGAGAGACAGGCCACTCCAATGTGGCCACTCCCTGGACAGTGAGTAGTGGCCATAGAAACCCTGTAATTCTTGCTGACTCCAGACAAACCCTCCCACTCAGCCTGCTGGATGCCCCATGGTTAGGAAAGTCCCTGACCCTGGACATGGGGAGGGCTGCTGTGTGCTTGCCAGACCCTCAGCCTTCCCATCAGGGCTGTGCCTCAGGCTCCAGTCCCACAGGGCCCAAGGTCCTGAGAAAATGTCCATCCTGCAGTGACAAGGAGAGTGACCCTGCCCTGCAGGACAACTGTGCTCACTTGTGTGCTGCCCACAGGTGAATTAGTATTAGTATTAGTATTGGTATTGAAGGCCTGGCACCTGTAATCCTAGCACTCTGGGAAGCCAAGGTGGGTAGATTGCTTGATCTCAGGAGGGGGAGACCAGCTTGAGCAAGAGTGAGACCCTATCTCTACTGAAAATAGAAAAACTAGCCGGGCATTGTGGCGTCTGTAGCCCCAGCTATTTGGGAGGCTGATGCAAGAGGACTGCTTAAGACTAAGAATTTGAGGTTGCTGTGAGCCATGATGCCATGGCACTCTATCCAGAGCAATAAAGTGAGACTCTGTCTGAAAAAAAAATTTAAAAAAAAATTAGTACAGAACAGAAGCCTTAAAGTAAGCAGGCAACAGCCCAGTCCTGATGGCCTCACCTCAGTGGCTCTGTACCTAGTCTCAGGGGCAGGGCCTGGGCCTCCGTACTTTTTAGGAAGCCCCTTAACTAACTCCAGTGAGCAGCCAGAGTTGAGAATCGCTACTCAGGAGGCTGCCACAGGGCACATCAGTGACTTCCAAACTCGAGTTATGCATGAAAAAAAGAGAGAGAGAGGAGTAAACTGTGCCCCTGTCTTCCGAGGCTGCGCTCACCGGGACCGGGAGGCCTTCGTGCTCCAGGCGCAGCTGCGGGTCGGGGAGGGCGGCCTGCCAGCAGTTTCTGTAGGACGCCTCATCTGTCAGGTACACCTCCTGGAGCCAGGACTTCTTAGACGATTTCAGAAGGGTCCTATGGTCACTTGATAAAAACAGCTGAAAACAGCAAACAGATGACTAAGTCAGGTATTCAAAACAAGGATCTGTCAGCTGGCTAAATGGCAAGGAGGGCACAGCAGTTTTCAGAAACCTGCTCTTGCAGAAAGCTGTTATCCTCTGCCTTGGAAATGCTGTCTCAGAACACTCAGACCAACACGCACGTGCCTCAAACTACTTTCCTGTCCTCCAAATACCAAATTCAGTCTTCCTTCTTCCCACTCCCTGTCCTCTGCTCCCCTCTTTCTCTTTATCAGGGCAGAGGACATACATCAATATTTTATTTATTTTAAATGATGTTGCCTGAAATGAAATACCATTATGATGTTCAAAGCGACATTATCACAGCTGAATATCAATTCATCATGGTGAATATCAATTCATCATAGTAAATATCAATTCACTTGTGAGCCTCCAAGGTGACCCTCACTTCTCCGAAGTTAATGTCCTTGCTGGAAATTGATGTCAAGTTATCTGGCTGCCTGTGATCTTGCCTGAAACCACCCAACCCTGCCAAAAAGTCCGAGATGCTACTTCCTTGTCTGCTCTTCCCAGGTTCCCCCTCACCCCAGATGTGGAAGTAACGTCTGCATATTTTGACAGGTTTTTGATATGTACCTCTCATGTGCAAGGCTGTGCTACAAGGTGGTGTAGGGAAGGCAGAAAGGCGTCACTATCCTCCAGAGCAGGGGTCCTCAAACTACAGCCCGTGGGCCATATGCAGCCCGCCAAGGTCATTTATCCGGCCCACTGGGTGTTTTTGCTGCCACTGCCTCTCCTGCTTAGCAGACAACTCATCCTAGGCCTGCAGTGCACATGTGTGGAATGTGCACCGCACTCTCTGACTCCCCTCCTTCTCTCTGTCTCTCAACTCCTCCTCTCAGTCTCGGATGCACACTTGCATCACTTGTTACAACTAGCAGTGACAAATATGGAACTGGACATTGAACATGTCATTAGTCAAAAGCAGGCCTGTAGTTCCCATTGAAATACTGGTAAAGTTTGTTGATTTAACTTTACTTGTTCTTCATTTTAAATATTGTATTTGTTCCCGTTTTGTTTTTTTACTTCAAAATAAGATATGTGCAGTGTGCATAGGAATTTGTTCATAGTTATTTTTTTAAACTATAGTCCGGCCCTCCAATGGTCTGAGGGACGGTGAACTGGCCCCCTGTTTAAAAAGTTTGAGGACCCCTGCTCCAGAGGTTCTCCACCTAGCAGAGGCGGCAATGGAGCATAGAGCCACTTGTCTGTGCCTGTAAGGGCTGCCCAGCGGAGCTGCAGCCAGCTGTGGGACAGCAGAGGGAGAAAGAGGATCTCTTCTGGGAACTCAAGAAAGGCTCTGAGGCCCGGGGGTGTGCCTGGAGCTAGAGGGGGTGAGCATGGGGAGGGTGAGGTCTGTTTCATGGCATATTACAGAGGGCCTCAAATGCCAGAACTTCATCCAGAGGGCAGGTTGGATAGGAGGTGACCAGATCTAAGCTTCCAAAGAATGGATCTGGCAGCTCCCCATCTCGTATGGTCTGAGTCAGGATACACTAAGGGGTCAAGCAGTGGGGACCTAGACAGGCCACAGTACACTACAAAGGCAGAGCAGGGTTGAGGGACAGGAGAAAGGGCCTGGCAATTAGCTAGAGGCTGGGAGGGGAACAACGGAGATGGCCCCAAGGCACGCCACACCTTTGCCCTATATGTCAGGGAGAAAGACAGTGCCTTTCACAGCGACAAGAAGACCAGAATTTAAAATGGCAAAGAATGTTTGTCTCAAACCACAAGTGCTTTTGGTCATGTGAAGACAAACAATGATGAAATCAGAAACGCAAATCACCAGACTTTTTATGAATGCCTGAGAAGTGCCTGTTGTTAATTCAAAGACAAGAAACGGAAATTAGAAGCAGGAGAATTTGAAAAGCATGAAGAAGGTCATCACCTAAAGATGCAATGTCTACCTAGAAATCATGAGAGAATCCCCCAAAAAACGGTTAGAATCAATAAGAGGAAGTGATCGCATCAAAGGTGAATATGAAAACCAATTGCTTTCTTATATTTTTATAAGAAAAGACATTCTTTATTCTAACAAATGTTCTATCTTTAGTCTACCAAAAGTCTCTGTCTACAATAGCATTTCAAATTACAAGATACTAAAGAAGAACCTTAACAAGACTGATGGCAAAGCTATGTGAAGAAAATCAGTCTTACTGAGTGAAACACAGAAGGCACCAAAAAATGCACACACATTTTAAGAAAGAAGAAAACTGTATTAAAATTCTAATTCTCAACATAACAAAAGGTGAGTACAAGTCATGTTTGAGCTCCTCTTGTAATTGCAGAAGTCAAACGTCACTTGAGTGACCTTTTTAATATGGTTCTTTCCTTTCTTAAAATGTGTATACATGTTTTTGGCACCCTCTGTATACCTTTACTTAGAGAATGAATGGAGAGACATCTCAGAAAAACAAATACTGTAAAGCTACTAAATACATGAATTCACTTTATTTTATCATGCCAATCAAAATGCCATGTAATTCCTTCCCACAGGGAAAGAGGAACTTAAAAAAAAAATAGCTGTTCACGTTTAACTGAAGGGTTGATTCCTAACATAAATCAGACAAAGAAGAGTAATGACAGTCAACTAGCTCTATGTATTGTCAAAACATAGATATTGGGAGTGATGGTGCACAACTATAATCCTAGCACTTTAGGAGGCTGAGGCAGGAGGATTGTTTGAGAGTAAGACTTCAAGACTTCAAAACCAACCTGGGAAACAAGTGAAACCCTGTCTCTACAAAAAAAAAAAAAAGAAAGAAAGAAAGAAAAATTAGTCAGGTGTGGTGGTGCATGTCCCTGTACTCACAGCTACTCAGGAGACTAAGGCAAGATGATGGTGTAAGCTCAGGAGTTTGAGATTTCAATGAGCTCTGATGGCACCACTGCACTCTAGCCTGGGCAGGAAAAAGAGTGAGATAGACTTGGACCCAAACTTCCCATGAAAATGAAATGTTGAAGCTGAAACTATAATGAAACCAGTGATGGAGCCCATGTCTATAGCTAAAAAAAAAAAAAAAAAGAGAGAGAGAGAGAGCAATTATAAACTATAATCATTAGAACACTGTAGTCCTTAGAATAAAATTAGACATCTAGAGTCCAATGGATCAAAATAGAAAGTTGAGAAGCAGCATGTAAGGTAGGCAATAATTTAATGTGTGCCAAGGAAGGCATCAAATATCAGGACAGAAAGGAATAATTATTCAAGAGTAAAAGATGCCTGGGGAAAATTTAGATATTCACATAAAACCCTTCATCAAAGTAAATTTCAAGTGGATTAAAGAATAAATTTAAGCAAAAGTCAACTGTAAACATCTGCAAAGTGGTTTTCTCCCTTACTCTTTAGCATTTAAGGGTGTTTTTGTAATCTGTGAATTACAGTTTACAATCTGTGAAGTTGAAAGGATGGACTTGGACCAAAACTTCCTGTGAAAATGAAACTTTGAAGCTGAAACCATAATGAAATCAGCGATGTAGCCCACGACCATGTCCGCTTCAATATATGGTTGTTGGACTATTTGGGGAAACAAAAAACACGGATCCAAAGTAGACATGCAGAGTGATGACTCACCATTTTGTGTTCAAATCCTCCTGTTATCCCAAGGCAGAAGTACTGCCCGTATCTGAGGACTTGTCCAGTGGCGTCTGTGTCCAAGCTGTCAGTGGAGAATGGACATCGTGTAAACTCTCTGTGTTAGAATGGTTCGGTGGCTCTATGTTCTGTGTATGTGATTTTGGTTATAATTAACCTTTCTGACAACGTATATTTACATCCTATCACTAGTGAATGACTAAATAAAAGATCTTTCCTTTTGGCCTTAAACTCCAGCTGGCACCCTGGTCCCTACCCTGCACCAAGGCCAGTCCACAGAGCAGAGCGTCCCCACTTGGTGGGCTTTTGGCTAGAGTGGACTCAGCTTGTCATACTAATATGTGCTGAGAAATTCTGGTCAAGTGCATGGACATCTTCAGAGAGAAACAAGGGAATGAAAGCACATGTGGTGAGAATAAGATGGAGTTATTCAGACCAGGACGGAGAGGACACAGCTGGTCTGGTAGGTCCGGGTCTTATGTGACCGTCACCTCACATCCCCCATTCTTGCTGTTTTGTAAATTCAGCTTTAACCTAAAAGTGTGTATCTTGAATAGTTTAGGGCGATTGATTTAGAAGATTAACTTGTGAACTGGAATGTCGTTATGCCGATTATTGTTATTTAAGATAAAGATGAACATGATTTTTACTTTGAACTTTTGTGTGTAAAACTGTGCTTTTGGAAGTGGAAGAACAGAGCAGTCTTAGAGAGGCTACTCTCACTGTTCTCCAGAATTCTGGCCTTCTGACAAAGTTCGGTGGGCCTAGCCCCCCTGAGTATTGGCTGAAAGCAATAGGTGGCCAGACCCTTTTCGTCCAGTAACACATTTGTAGGCCTTTAATACAATCTTCTGTCTCAGTCTTTTGGGAAACAGAAGTTATGGTCAATTTTTATTTGTCTTACTATAAATTACCTGAATTCAAAGGAAATCTAAATTAAGTTGGGCATAGTGGCTCACACCTGTAATCTTAGCACTCTGGGAGGTTGAGGCAGGTAGATTGCTTGAGCTCAGAAGTTCCAGACCAGCCCGAGCAAGAGTTAGACCCCCATCTCTACTAAAAATAGAAAACTAGCCTGGTGTTGTGGTAGGCACCTATAGTCCCAGCTACTCTGGAGGCTGAGGCAAGAGGATCACTTGAGCACAAGAGTTTGCTGTGAGCTATGACATCAGGGCACTCTACCCAGGGCAACAGAGTGACTCTGTCTCAAAAGAAAACAAAAAAATGCATGGTGCCTGTGGCTCAAGGAGTAGGGCGCCAGCACCATATACCAGGGGTGGCAGGTTCAAAACCAACCCTGGCCAAAACCGCAAAAAAAAAGGAAAGAAATCTAAATTAAGAACTTAAAGGATAGTTTGGCGCCTATGGCTCAAGCGGCTAAAGCACCAGCCACGTATACCTGAGCTGGCAGGTTCAAATCCATCCTGGGCCCTCCAAAAAACAATGACGGCTGCAATCAAGAACTTAAAGGACTGGCTATATTCCTGTAATATGAACATGACTATCATGAATTAGCAATGGTTTTAATTATGATTATATCTCTGTTTATTCTCTAAGGATTTAATTGTTTATTTTCCAAATCTCCTCAAGTACATTTTTTTGAGCTGGTGGGGTAGGGGAAGTCTCTCTGTATTGCTCAGGCTGGTCTTAAGCTCCTGGCCACAAACTGTCCTCCCACTTCAGCCTCCCACACCTAGGATTACAGGTGTGAGTTCATGTACCTAGTCTTCAGCCACATTTTTAATAAACAGTTAATTTTAAAACAGCAAAGCCTGCCCAGTGCCACCTGGTATTCAATTCTATATTTTTGTTGTAAAAAATAACTTAGCAACATTAAGAACAATGAAAGTATTCAAATGAGCTTAAGTATCCCGAAATGTTATTGGAAAAACCCACTTTGCTTCCAGGCAGAATATGAATTTCAACTCCCTAGATCCAATGCTTATGAATTCAGCATGCTGAATTGAACACAAGTGAGCAATTATCCTGCTGGCTAAGGAAAGAAAGGATTGTAAAGTCCTCTTGACAGTAGTTCTCAAAGTAAGCATGAAAGATGAGAATGGAAAATGTTCATGTAACCTCTGCCTCCAGTCAGCTGCTCCAGCCCGAAAGGAATCCTTAAACTACAAGTGAAAATAGACATTGATGATGAAAATGAGCCAAAAATGAATGCATTTCTACCTGAAAATGGTAAACGTGTTTCTGCCGACCGGGGTCTTAGTTGGAACGGCGCTCAGCCCACAGGGCAGCTCCAACTCATCACTCAGATGGGCTTGAATTTCATCGGGAGTCATAGACAGGCTCAGGTCCCCACTCAGAGACACACCAACTTCTGTCTCAGGGTAGTGGGGATTTACAACCATCACTTTGTCACCATAATGAATGTATCCATCCTCTGATACAGAAAGCAGCATCTACAATTTCGATAGGTGTGTGTTACATAAACTGTGCAGTTCCACAGCTGAGGCCTCTCCCAGCCAGACCTTCCTCCCATCTCAGACTGAGAGCTGAGTAAGTAAGGATTTCACTGGATTCCCCCAGACCCTTACTTCATTCTTCCTTTCCCTTTGCCAAACAAAGCCTCCAATAATCCCAGATAAAATCAAATGAAGCTGGAGTCACGTGACTTGACTCCGTTATTAATCCATTCAACATCCACTGAAAATTTCTTAACTATCAACTAAGGGGCATTTTACTTAATTATAAATTCATTCATTTTTTCTTTATTTGGAAAATGCAAGTAAATACAATTAGGAGCAGAGTTCCCTCACGTTTCTGAAGTGTTAAGTAATTTAAAACACTGTTGCTGGGCGGAGCCTGTGGCTCAAAGGAGTAGGGCACCAGCCCCATATGCCGGTGGTGGTGGGTTCGAACCCAGCCCCGGCCAAAAACTGCAAAAAAAAAAAAAACAAAAAACACAACACTGCTGCTTTCAGAGTATTTAAAAAAAAATGTTATTTACCAAATGACAGCTCATTCATGAGATTTTCCTTTTCTTGCTTAACATACACTCACACTTAATTGGACAGAATTTTGAAAACAACGTTTGCATTTAAAGTTACCGGTCTCAAAAGATTCTTTTTTAATCTTCTGCTTCTCTGTATGAGAAGTTGCCCTTTATCTCGCTTCTCTAAGAAGTCTTTCATGAGCTCCTGGCCAAAGAGAAAAACATGTGAGCCCCTAAACGCCGACAACCGTCCCGAATAGTGCAAATCATTGAGAGTTTTTAACTCAGAAACACTTCGAGTTGAAAAATCAAAATTGGGGTATAGGAAAAGAAAGGTGAGCATAATAAAGGGAATAGTGGGAAAGTTTTTAGCACGACTTTGGTAGTTTCACTTCATTGTAAAAAGTTTAGAAAAATAAGAAAGGTACAAAAAAGAGAGAGAGGGAGAAAAAGAAACATCACCCATAATTACTCCAGGTAGAGACAACTTTTGGAGCCCAGCTGAGGTTTCCCGTGAGAACTTGAGGATTGGTATTAGAAAGTCGCCCTTCCCCCAACCAGCCCTGAACCTGGGCAGGCGGGGGAGGGGAACACCCCGCAGGCTGCACGGACAGGGTGGGGTGCAGGGGAACGGGGAGGGCAGCATTGCTACTCAGAGCCCGCATTTCCACCTGGGGCAGCCTGGGGACTGTCACACTCTTAAAGGACAGGGCGAATTTAGCGGGGTTCTGGATACCTCTCTTGGTACCTGGAGGTTGGGAAGAGAAGGTGCCCACAGGAAGGAGCGTGCGTGCGCTCAGAGTCGGGCCATGAGACCTGCGTTTTCGGGACAGCAGATGAAAATCCCTGGAAGTTCTGGGAAGGGTGGGATTTTAAGGGGGTGCACGGTCTCCGGGGTGAGAGGGTCGGCTCGAGGCGCTCAAAGTGGGGGAACACCAGCTTAGGGAAGGCTTGGGAGCCCCCGAGCTGCGGGTGACTCGGCCACGCCCCCCGTACCTCCTCCAAGTAAATATCTTCGTTCCAGTTGCCCATCCGGACTCGGGGACCGTACAGGTTCCGCGCCATCGAGCCCTGCTGTCCAGCGACCAGGCCTACCTTGGATAAAGACGCCCAGGAAGTTAGCGTGCCCCGTTGCTATGACGACCCGGCTCCTGGCAATTGGTCAAAGCGCAGGTCTCTGCTGGCCGGTAAGTGACAACCTCCCCACCCCACCCGCAGCCCCGGGGCGCAGGCGTCGGAGTCAGCGCCGCCCTTGAGTGCTGGACCCCACCCTGGGGCTGTCACCCTGCACCCCAACCCACAGCCACCTGTTGGATTTCGTTAATTGCAAAGCAGGCCGGAGGAAAATCTGAGCTGAAAAACTGCTTACTCCCTGGAGATGAACTTCAAACTTGCGTTTTTATTAGCATCCAAATGAAAAATGCTATCGAGTGCCACCAGCTCATGGAGACCGCAAGTGCAGCGTTTAAATGGAAGCACAGTTTGCTTGCGGGCTATATTTTGTAATCCAGAGCAACAGCAATTCCACCCTAATCGCGAAACAATACGTGATCAATCTGCAAACCTGGAAACCAAAATAACGTAGCAAGAAGGAGGAACTAAAAGTTCCAAGGCCCCCCCCCCCCAGTAAGAAATCTATCTTGTCAGTGTGCGTGTGTGTGTTTCCGAGGTGGTCCCTATTTTTATGAACTTGACAGCCTGCCTCCTGTTTCTTCCATCTGTAAATTAAAGGACAAGCCTGTAACATGCAAGAACTCTTGACAAAAACCTGAATATGTTGTAGCCAACGTTCTTAAAACAAAATATTATTTTAAGTGCAGGAGAGATAGTTACTGTAGGACTACGGGGCGTGATGCTGATTGAATGCATTCCTTAATTCACCTGTATTTAGTATCTGCAAAGACAGGACAGAAATAAAAGACAAGGCACTTTCCCTCCCTTCAGCAAACACAGTCTGAAAGAGAAGCTAGTTCAGGAAACCAAGTTATTTCAGGAAGACTGTAGTAAGTGCTATTAAAGATGTACTGATGGGGAGGTGCCTGTGGCTCAAAGGAGGAGGGCGCCGGCCTCATATGCCGGAGGTGGTGGTTTAAAACCCAGCCCCACCCAAAAAATCCAAAAAAAAAAAAAAAAAAAAAAAAAAAAGATGTATTGATGAAGGGCCATGGGAGTTTAAGGGGAAATCATTTCTGCCTTGAGGGATTGTGAGACTAAAAATTGGATGACCTTTGTGAGGTGAGGGAGAGGGATGCTTTGGATTCCACTTGGGAGGTTTTAAACAGGGGGGCTGAAGGATGAGGCAGAAAAAGGAGCATTCTTACATACTCATGAACCCACTCTCTGTCAGTACATCTCCGCATTCTAGAATACTTCAAAAGAATGAATTGGGCAATGAACTTAGGTTAAAGCTTATACCACTAAACTCATTTGATAAATGAAGAAACCAAGGCTCAAAGAGGCTAGCAGCTTATCTCACTTTAAACTGCTAAAATTTGCTCAAAGCTAAGAATCCCCCAATTTTCTGACTCCAAAGTTATATGTTTTTGCTGAGTGTTTTCATATTTTCCATAAAGTCAAGAATAAGACAAGGCAGCTCTAGTCTCCCCAATTTTTTTCCCCCCGCAGTTTTTGGCGGGGGCTGGGTTTGAACCCACCACCTCCAACGTATGGGGCCGGCACCCTACTCCTTTGAGCCACAGGCGCCGCCCCTCCCATTTTTGTTTTTTTCAGACAGTTTCCCTCTGCTGTCCAGGCTAGAGTGCAGTGGCTTCAGCCTGGCTCACAGCAACCTCAAACTCCTGGGCTCAAGCAATCCTCCTCCTGCTCAGTCCTGAGTGGTGGAGACTACAGATGCCCGCTACAATGCCCAGGTAGTGTTTCTATTTTCTATTAACTCTCAAGCTCAAATGATCCTCCTGTCTCTGCTGGCCTCCCAGAGTGCTAGGATTACAGGCATGAGCCACTACACCTGGCCTCTAGTCTCCACGTTTTTAATTAAATTCTAATAATTCAGCCATTTTATAATTCCTTATATTAGTATAACTCTGCTCCCACCCTCCTCCTCTGTACTATTATTATTATTATTTTTTTTTTTTTTTGCAGTTTTTGGCTGGGACTGGATTTGAATCCGCCACCTCTGGCATATGGGGCCAGTGCCCTACTCCTTTGAGCCACAGGCACCGCCCTCTTCTGTACTATTATAGACAAGTATATTATATTAGTATATGTTACAAATAAAACAATATGATTATATACATGTTGTTTATACAATTGTCTTTTAAATCAGTAAGGAGAAGAAATGTGCAATTATACTCTTTTGTAATTACATACATAATTATTTTTACTGATGCTGTTTTATTTTTGTTTTTGTTTTTGTTTCTTTGTAGAGACAGAGTCTCACTTTATCGCCCTGGGTAGAGTACCCTGGCGTCACAGCTCACAGCTACCTCCAACTCCTAGGCTTAGGCGATTCTCTTGCCTCACCCTCCTGAGTAGCTGGGACTACAGGTGCCTCCCACAACGCCCCGCTATTTTTTTGCTGCAATTTGGCCAAGGCCGGGTTTGAACCCACCACCCTCCGAATATGGGGCCAGTGCCCTACTCACTGAGCCACAGGCACGGCCTGATGCTGTTTATTTTTGCATATGGATAAGATTACTGCCTGGCATCACTTGTTTTCTTCCTGAAGAACTTTCTTTGGTATTTCTTGTAAATCCGGTTTGCTAGCAATAACTTTTCAATTTGAAATATGTCTTTATTCGTTTAATAAAATAAATATTTTATTTATATTTATTTTATTTAATACATGAAAATATTTATTTCTTTATTTAAATATTGCTTTCTTTGCTTGCTTGTTTTTGGAGATAAGAGCTCACTCCGTTGCCTAGACTAGAGTGCACCAGTGTCATTATAGATCACCACGACCTCAAACTCCTGGCTAGAGTGATCCTCTTGCCTCAGTTTCCCGAGTAACTGAGACTCAGTCATGTGCCACTACACCTGGCTAGTTTTTCCATTTTTTTATGGAGATGAGGTCTCACTATCCCGTTCAGGTTGAAGCAACACATTCTCTCAGTTTTTGCGTACCTTTGTTTTTATTTCAGCTTCATGTAATGTAAGATAGCTTTCCTGGATACATGATACTTTGTTGGTAGAGTTTTTTTTTTCTTTCAGTGCTTTAAATAGGCCATCTTACTAGCTGTAAACGTCACTGTTTTTGATAAGAAATCAGCTGTTAATCTTATCAGAGTTCCCTTATACATGCTTTTGCTGCTTTAAAGATCTTCTTTCTGCTTTGTCTTTCAACATTTTGACCATGTGTCTGGGTATTGATTTCTTTACTTCTATCCAACTTGAACTTGCTGGATATGTAGTTTGATGTGCTTTTCATCAAATTTGAGAGTTTTTCAGCCCTTTTTTTTTAATACTTTTTCTGATCTTTTGCCTGTATCCTGTTTTTATGAGACTCCCACTACATTTATGATGGTGTACTTAAGAATGTCCCACATTTTTCTATATATTTTTCTTCATTCCTTTTTTCTCTGTTCTTCTGTGCACATAATTTCTATTGATTTATTTTCAAGTTTGCCAACTTCTTTTCTTTGCAAGCTCAAGTCTACCACTGCATTCCTCTAGGGAATTTTTCATCTTAGTTATGGCACTTTTCAACTCCAGCATTTATGTTTAATTATATTTTATAATTTCTACCTCTTTACTGATATTCTACATTTAATGAGACATTATCAGAATGCCTTTCTTTAATTCTTTAATCATGGTGCCTCTGTTCTTCAAATGTATTTATAATGGCTCTAAATATAAATGTATTTATAAATGTATTTATAATGAAGTCTTTACCTGTGAAGTCCAACCATTGGGCTCTCTCAAAGGCAGTGTCTGTGGTCTGTTTTGTTTTGCATCCTTTCCCCCTGTCTTTGCAGGTCTCCTAATTTTTTGTAGAAAACTGGATATTTCAGATACAGGCATACTTCATTTATCTCCACTTCACTTTATTGCACTTTGAAGGTCTTTCATTTATTATGAATTTTAGGGCTATGGCAAGTCGATCAGTGTCCTTTTCCAACAGCATGTGCTCCCTTTGTATTACTCACAGCATTTCAATTTTTTTATTATATATCTCTTCTAGTGATCTGTGATCAATGATCCTTGATGTTCCTATTGTAATTATTTTGGGGTGCCATGAACAATACTCATAAAAAATGGTGAACTTAATAAATGCCATTGATTACTTCACCAACCAACTATTTCCCTGTCTCTCTCCCCCTCCTTGGGCTTTCCTATTCCTTGAGACACAACAATTTTGACATTAAGCAAACCCTGCGATGGCCTCTAAATGTTCAAGTAAAAGGAGTCATGCATCTCACTTTAAATCAAAAGCTAGAAATGATTGAGCTTGCTGAGGAAGGCATGTCAAAATAAGACAAGCTGAAATCTAGACCTTTTGCACCCATTAGCCAAGTTACGAACGCAAAGGAAAGGTTCTTGAAGAAAATTAAAACTGCTATTTTAGTGAACATGCAAATAATATAAAAGCAAAATAGGCTCAGTGCCCGTAGCTCAGTGAGTAGGGCACCAGCCACATACAGCCACAACCTGAGGCTGGCAGGTTCGAACCAGCCTGAGCCAGCTAAAACAGCAATGACAACTTGCAGCAAAAAAATAGCCGGGCATTGTGGCGGGCACCTGTAGTCCCAGCTACTTGGGAGGCTGAGGCAAGAGAATCACTTCAGCCCAAGAGTTTGAGGTTGCTGTGAGCTGTGACACCATGGCACTGTATGGAGGGTGACAATATAAGACGCTGTCTCAGTTTAAAAAAAAAAAAAAAAAAAAGAGCAAAATAACCTTATTGTTGGTATGGAGAAAGTAGTAGTGTTTTGAACAGAAGATCAAACCAGGCACATCATTCCCTTAAGCCAAAGCTTAATCCAGAGCAAGATTCTATCTAATTTTCTTCAATTCTCTAAAGACTGAGGAAACTGTAGAAAAGAAAATTTAAAGCTAATAGAGGTTAAAACCCATCTCCAGACTGGGTACAGTGCCTCACGCCTCTCGTCCTAGCACTCTGGGAGGCCAAGGTAAGAGGATTGCCTGAGCCCAAGAGTTCCAGATCAGCCTGTGCTAAAGTGAGACCCCATCTCTAAAAAAACAACCACGGGAAAAAAAAAAAAAAGCCAGGCATTGTAGTAATTGACTGCAGCCCCAGCTATCAGGAGACCGAAGCAAGAGGATTGCTTGAGCCCAAAAGTTTGAGGTTGCTGTGAGCGATGATGCCACGGTACTCTACTGACGATGACAAAGTAAGACTACCTCAAAAAAAAAAACATGTGGGGCAGCTCTGCTGGCCCCATATACCAAGGGTGGTGGGTTCAAACCCAGCCCAGCCAAATAGCAACAACAACAAAATAAATAAATAAAATTAAAAAAATATATATGTGGCAGGTGCCTGTAATCCCAGATACTTTGGAGGCTGAGGCAAGAGAATCACCTAAGCCCAGGAGTTGTATGTTGCTGTGAGCTGTGATGCTATGGCGCTCAATGGCAATATCAAGGGCTATAAAGTGAGACTCTGTCTCTACAAAAAAAAAAAAAAAAAAACTGTCTCCATAGCATAGATGTGCATGGTGACGCAGCAAATGCTGGTGGAGAAGCTACAGCAAGTGATCCATAAAAGCTAGGTAAGATCCTTGATGAAGGTGGCTACATTAAACAACAGCTTTTCATTGTAGACAGAACCACTATATGTCAGAAGATGCCATCTAGGACCTCCATAGCTTGAGAGAGAAGTCAATACCTG
>CAUYRH010031622.1:0-16116 GCA_963574655.1 Perodicticus potto
CCAGCTGAAGAGCCAGCGGGCTGGATGACAGGCAAGGAGGGGGACCTACAACGCCCACCAGAGGCTCCAATAGCCAAAAAGGCTGGACAACTGCCGAGGAGACACCTGTGCCTTGGTGTCTCCTTCACTTTACACTTGGGACTAAATGTGGAACCCCCGTTTCCTATGCCTAGGTCAATTTCTTGTGAATTTCCCAGGCCTGAATTCCATGGATGGACTGTGTCCATTCATTGATGCACTCATTCACCTTCCCCCCGGCGGAAGGGACTGCATTCATTCGTTTCCTGGCCAAGGAACCCATACACCTGTATATACCCTGAGGCTAGAGGCCTAGAGGAGGAGATGGGGAAAGACCGGGAGAGGAACATAGAGAGCTTCTCTCTCCCTACTTGAAATCTCTTCCACTACCAGGAGCTTTGCTGTTTTCTGTATTCTTTTCTGTAAATCAATTCTGTCTTATCACGGACGGGTGGGGGGGGGAAATAATGTAATGAAGAATGATAAAATACATGTATTTAAAAAAAAAAAAAGAAAAAAAAATGCATGGGCCAAATATTAATAGATGGACAATGGCCACTAAAAGTTTCAGAAGTGGTAACTACCAGGTCATACTTGGTAATAATGAAGAAAAGAAGTTGCAGTAAGATGAAGAAAAATGAAAATATAAAAATTATGGGTGCCTGAAAATAGAGAAGCATGGAATTATTCCCACATGGCACAGTACATCTAATATGCTGAGGATTCCATCAAAGGTTAACAAAAGAAAGATCAGGAGGGCAGCGCCTGTAGCTCAAAGGAGTAGGGTGCTGGCCCCATATGCCGGAGGTGAAGGGTTCAAACCCAGCCCTGGCCAAAAACTGCAAAAAAAAAGAAAAAAAAAAAAAGATCAGGAAATATGTGTAGGAATTCTTTATTATTCTTAATTATTTCACTTTTTTTTTTAATTGAGACAGAGTCTCACTTTGTCACCCTTGGTAGAGTGCTATGGCATCGTAGCTCACAGCAACCTCAAACTCTTGGGCTCAAGAGATTCTCTTGCCTCAGCCTCCCTAGTAGCTGGGACTACAGGCACCTGCCACAACGCCTGGCTATTTTTGTTGTTGTTGTTTGTTTAGTTGGCCAGCGCCAGGTTCAAACCCACCAGCCCCAGAGCATGTGGGTGGTGCCCTAACCACTGACCTACCGGTGCCCAGCCTATTTCACCTTTTTTGAAAAGAACCTTTAACTCTTTAACCAGTTGGTTTGTACTCATAGATATTTGTTGTCTCAGCTTCCTTACCAGTGTCTGGGCTCTTGAGCATTCATCAGGTTAGCTCCTGAGATGTGTAGTCAGCTCTCAATTCCCTTCAACTTGACTCCTATAGGGGTTGACAAGACGTGGTATGGGTCCTTCCAAGTGGGTTATAACTGATTGGGAGGTCCTTTTCCTGTTCAATCTTTAAGGAGGACCCATTTCCCCAGTTATATGGGGAAAATGATTTTCCCTTCCTACAGACCAGGCAATACTTCTTGCCCACAGTCAAACAATGCTTGTATTTCCCCCAGATCTATGATGTGTTTTAGAAGATAACTAGCTTCAATGCATTCCCTGATAACTTGTACTTGGAATGGATGGCCACAAAAGATTTTGAAAGGACTTGAGTTTTTGTATTCCTCTGGGAGAGACACAGATCTACATCAAAGCAGTGGGAAGACTTTGACCAAATCTGTCTTGGTCTCCTGACACAGCTTAACAATGGTACTTTTTAGAGTTTGGTTGGTTCTTTCAACCTTGTCAGATGTTGGAGCCTGCCAGGTAAGTGGTAATTTACTCGTAAGGCAGTTGTCAGTTCCTGAGTCATTTTGGATGTAAAGGCTGATCCATTATCTCTCTGAAGGCACTGAAGGGGAAGACCAAAATGAAGTATGAAGTCTCTTAACAATATTTTACGTCCCTCTGTGGTCCTTTCTATAAGGGTTGAGTATGCTTCAACCCATCCTGAGAAGGTCTCTGCCAATACCAAAAGATATTTATAACCTCTGCAGCAATTCATCACAATAAAATCTCATTGTCAGTCTTCCTCCAGGGACCTGCCTTGTGCTATTATCAGCTCTAGCACCAAGCAGTAACTTATTTGAGAAATTTCTGTAATCCTTGGATAATCACCATTGTTCTTAAAAGGATCTTTAAAGACTTGGCTCCTATGTGGAAGGTTTGGTGGGAGATAAAGAGCATCTTTTGAGAAATATTAGAAGAGATGAAGGGCTTTCCCTCTTGTTCACCCTCCCACAGGAATAAAGGTGAATCCTTCCCTTGGCCCAGGCCTCCTCCTCTTTAGAATAGACTGGCCTGTCTTGTACTTCTAAGGGAACAGGTAAAATCTATAACTCCTCTTCCCTAGCCACCCTTTGGCCTCTTGATCAGCTTTGTGGTTTCCCTGTACTATATCTCCTTCTTTTTGGTGCCTTCTACCATACATGACTGAGATTTCTGTTGGTAAATACAGTGCCTGTAAAAGTTACTGAATTTCTTCTCCATGTTTGATGGGAGAGTTTCCGGCTGAGAGTAGCCCCTCTCCTTCCAGATGTGGCCATGTGCATGGAGAATCACAAAAGATTTACTATCCATGTATATTTGTATTCTTTTATTCTTGTCCAGTTCTAGTGCCTGTCCTGTGGCTATTAGCTCACATTTTGAGCTCAGGTAGTTGGTAGTAAGGGGCCACTCTCAAGAACCCCAAAGAGGGGAAAACACCACATACCCAGCTCTCTGATGCCCATCTATCACCATACTACCACTTCAGTAAACCAAATGTCTTCTGGGTCTAATAGAGGGGTATCCTTTATGTCTTTTCTCCCTGACAACCCTGTTAGAATTGATTCTTCACAATTATGGTCAGAAGTTCCATGTTCTTCTGATTCTGCCAGAATGGGTGTGGCTATATTTAAGGGTACATAAGTATAATGTCTGGGTGTTCTGTTAAGAGAAACTGATATAACACTGTGCTGTTGGAGAGCCAACTTGGTCCATGTTTGGTTAAAAGAGGGGTCAGATTATGCGGTGCTTGAACCTTGAGAGTCCTGGAAATGACCAACTTTTCAGTTCCTTTACCAGGAGAGCCATGGCAGCCAACACTCTAAAGCAATGGGGCCAGCCTCAGGCTACAGGGTCTACATTTTTACTAAAATAACCTACTGGTTGCAATTGCCCTCCAAACTCTTATATTGAAATTCCCACAGCCATTTTCTTTTTCTCATCAACATGTAATATAAATGGGTTCATCTAGGTTTGATGTTCTCAAGGCTGGCACATGTGTTAAGGCTTCTTTTAGGTCTTGAAAGGCTTTCTTCTGTTCTTTTCCCCAGATCAGGACTTCACTCTCATATTTTTTGAAAGCTTTATATAAGGGTTTTGCTATTTCTTCAAATCAGGAAATTCAAATTCTATAATTTCCAACCATTCTCAGAAATTCTTAGATTTTTTTTGTAGTTGGGGTTACCAGGGAGCAAATGACCTGTACTTTATTTGCAGACAGTTTTTGTTGTGCTGGATTTATAATAAATCCCAACTACGTTATCTCTGGATCACACAATTGAGCTTTTCCTTAGAAATATTGGAACCTTCCTTCCCCAGGAACTCTAGAATTGCTCTGGTACTTATAATTGAATCTTTTAAAGAAGGGCTACAGGCTCAGTACCTGTGGCTCAAGCGGCTAAGCCGCCAGCCACATATACCTGAGCTGGCAGGTTCGAATCCAGCCTGGCAACAATGATGGCTGCAACCAAAAAATAGCCAGGTGTTTGTGGCGGGTGCCTGTAGTCCCCGCCACAGGGAGGTGGGGGCAGGAGACTCACTTGAGCCCAGGAGTTGGAAGTTGCTATGAGCTGTGATGCCATGACACTCTACCTAGGGCGACAGCTTGAGGCTCTGTCTCAAAAAAAAAAAAAAAAAAGAAGGGCTACAAATGAGTATGTCATTGACTCACTTTATCAGTGTATTTGGAAGCTCTAGTCTTAATTCTGTGATTAATTTATGAATTCTCCCCTGAACACATAGGGGATATTCCAGAATTCCCAAGGAAGGATGGTCCACATTAACTGCCTAGCTCTTTCTGTAGCAGAATCCTTCATTCAAAAGCAAACAAGAATTAACTGTCTGGGTGTAAAGGAATTGAGATGAAGCCATTCTTTAAATCTAAGACAAAAAAATAGGCTGATCCTAGGGGATTGAGTGATAATCATATATGGATTTGGAACCACTGGGTGTAAAGGAATCACTGCCTCATTTATGAATCTTAAGTCTTGAACAAGTCTCCATTTCCCATTCGCTTTTTTTTTTTTTTACTGCTAGAATGGGAATGTTGCAAGTGGATGAACATTCTACCACATCCCAGACTTCAACAATTATATTAATAGGGCAATTCCCTGCTACCCCTCCAGGAATAATGGATACTGTCCCTTACAGGGGAAGGGAGTTCCTAATTTGTGGTTTACTTTTACCAGTGGAGCTCTTACAGCTTGTCCTGGATTTCCATTTTCCCAGACTCTAAAATCAATATTCTCGAGGCCTATTAGTAGCTTCTTTTCTCCCTCAAAATCCTCTCAAGTGTTACTCATCCATATAATGGTGTGGAGAGTACCAATTTTACCAAAAAGTTTCTTCTTAATAAAGAAATAGGTACTTCCAGGATAAGTAGAAATTGGTGGCTAATATTCCTTCCAAGCTACATAATAAAGTAGGAGTCTAATACCTTCAGGCGGGGCATCCATCAATGCCCACAACCATGCAGGCAGAGGATGACAGGGATCTGCCAAAGGTTTTTATAATTAAATGTTTCCTGTATCAATCAAAAAAATAATTTACTTACTAGCAGCCCAGAGTTCTTCAAGTGTGATCTCAGTGGTATAGTGGGAGCCTATATTAAGCCCAGGCTCCTTCAGGCCTGGTCATCCATGACCCTCATTGACAATGGAACATGGACCTTCACAGGCTGTCCTGTGGGCCCTAATACGTCCTGTAAAAGACATATGGAAGGTAGATTTGGACTCAGACAAGAGGAGTAAAGAGGAGGGGATGAACCATATTCCAGGAGATTTGAAGCTCCTCTGCTACCAAGACTACTACCATAGTCCCTTTGTCTTCACTTGATTTCTTTTCTAAAATTTGAGGTTTGTCCAGAGCCAAAGAGGCACCCAATCCTTTTTCTATTCTCCTAATCTGATACTTCCTGTACAACACTCACAATATTGGGTTATGTCTCTCAGGTATTCCTGAACATAGGGACTTTCTGATCACTTTCCCTCCCTTCTACAAAAGAAATCTAATTAGAGAATAGTATTCAGGTTAAGAATCCCATTCTCATGCCAGAGTTCTCTGCTTGGCAGTTGATATTGGGGCCAAGCTGTATTGCAGAAATACACGGGTTTTGTTTTGCAGAAATTGTCAAGACCAAGGGTCTTCCAGTTTTTTAATAGACCTCCTGAAGGGAACTGGTGCAGACTGAGGTTTCCTGTCTCTATGAGAAGAGAACAAACCCATCAGGCCAACCATATCCCATGTCCAGCAGGTTTGGCTCAGAGCTTGCTTAATTAGGCCATGCTCTGAAACCCTTCCATGTTGTGGTGGAACTTGCTTAATTAGGCTGTGCCCAAAACTTCTATTCTGGCTCCCTATTCAACCAGGCATCTTTGGGCCTGATGTATTGGCCACCACCCATTTAGGAATCCCTCTGGGCAGTACTTCCCCTATCCTATCCCCGCAGTTAGAGACTCCCCTGGTTCCAGAGACTCAGTGAATACCTACCACATGATCATGTGGTTGGTGGTGGGGACACATCTACCCCTCAGTTCTCTATGTCTGAAACAGCATGGGATGTCACGGGACACAGTCCTAGAAAACTAAGTGTTAGAAAGAGAAAGATAGGAACACGAGGACCTCACTGTAATCAGGACGTTTTCTAATTAGAGTGTCCCCTCATCCATTCCACTACTTTCTCAGTTTTAGGACAAACCTCTCCCCAGAGAACAAGCACCCCATTGGCTGAGGGTGAGGGGAGTCCCATAAGACCTGGACTGGCATGTAACAGGATTGGGTTTCCACAATGCCATCTCCGGACTCCTAGTGTCATAACAAAAAAGAAAGGAACTCCAAGGTTTGCACCATATTTGCACTACTCACCATGTCTTACCAGGCTCAGGAAAGCAAGGAGACATAAATATAATGTGACAAGGCAACCTCCAACAAATACACATATACTCTGTCACCTTGCCTTCAAACAAAAGAGAGGCTCCCAGGTTTTTGCACAAGTGTCAGGCCCAGCCTCTATTGTCCTGGTTCCTTGGCTCTTTGCTTGGAGGAATCACAAGGAAGGCCAGGGTGAGGAACTGATTGCAGACAGGAAGCAATTCCACACAAATAGCTTTTATTGCAGAAAAGAAGGAAGCTATACAAAGTGAAAACATGTTTCAGCAAGAGGAACAAGTGAGTCTCCATGACTGGAGAAAGATGTTATGAATTCCCAGGTGCTTTCCTTTTATTGGCCTTATCTGGGGAGGGAGGGGTGTTACCAGATGATTGATATACATGATTGACAGGTGTTTGTGTTTTCTTGCAGTCTCTTCCCCTGACCGGTCTCCAGCTTCTCCGCCCCCAGGAATTGCCCTTCTGACCTGTACCTGCCACCTGCAGATTTGGTCCCGGCCTAACACTCTTGGCTGCATGTGGGGTACCATGTTCTCTCTACGGTTCATGGGAGGAGATGCATGTAGTCACTTGGGCCCCTTGGCTGTGGTGGTATCTACTGGGTTTTATTCTGTTTTCATGAGACGATTGGAGAATGAATATTCTGTTGCTTCTGAAACTCATACTCATTGGTATTGGCCTCCATTGATGATTCTATTTTTTTGTTTTAATTTTTAATTTTAAGTTTTAATTATTATGGGTACACAGTAGCTGTATATCTTCACCTATCTACAGGATGTGTGTGATGTTTTGATTTAGGCATACAATGGAATTAATCAAATCAGGGTAATTGGGGTAACATCACCTCGGGCATTTATCATTTCTTTATGCCAGGAATATTCCAATTCTACTCTTTTAGTTATTTTAAAGCATACCCTAACTTATGTGGCATTGTTGATTATAGTGTGCTATCACATACTGTTCATTTTATCTGATTATCTAACTATATTTTTGTAGCCCCTGACTGTCCCTACTTTATCTCCCCTCCCTGAATCCCTCCCAGCATCTGGTAAGCATCATTCTATTCTCTGTCTCTATGAGATTAACTGTTTTGTTTTGTTTTGTTTTGAGACAGAGCTCAAGCTGTGGCCCTATGTAAAGTGCAATGGCGTCACAGCTCACAGCAACCTCAAACTCTTGGGCTAAAGCAATTCTCTTGCCTCAGGCTCCCAAGTAGCTGGGACTACAGGAACCCGCCACAATGCCCAGCTATTTTTTAGTTGTAGTTGTCATTGTTGTTTGGCAGGCCTGGGCTGGATTCAATCCCACCGGCTCTGGTGTATGTGGCTGGCACCCTAGCCACTTGAGCTACAGGCGCCGAGCTGAGATCAATTGGTTTTAAGCTTCCATATTTGAATGAAAACATATGAGGTTTGTCTTCTTGTGCTTGGCTTGTTTCACTTAACATAATGTTCTCTAATTCCATCCATCTTGTTGCAAATGGCAGGATTTCATTCTTTTTGTGGCCATTTAATATTACATTGTGTATATGTACCATAATTTTTTAAATCCATTGATCCATTGGTAAACACTTCAGTTGATTTTAAATTTGGCTATTGCGAGTAGTGCTACAGTAAATATAGGGGTGCAGATACTTTTTTTTTTGAGACAGAGTATCAAGCTGTGGCCCTGGGAAGAGTGTCTGGCGTCACAGCTCACAGCAACCTCAAACTCTTGGGCTTAAGCAATTCTCTTGCCTCAGGCTCCCAAGTAGCTGGGATTATAGGCACCTGCCACAACGCCCAGCTATTTTTGTTGTTGTTGTTGCAGTTGTCATTGTTGTTTTTTAGCTGTCCTGGGCCGGTTTGAACCTGCCAGCCCTAGTGTATGTGGCCGGTGCCCTACCGACGGAGCTCTGGGCACCACCCCATATACTTTTTGATATACTGAATTATCCTCTTTTGCATATATTCCCAGCAGTTCTATCTTAATTGTTTTGAGGAACATACTGTTCTCCATAGTAGTTATGCTGGTCTATACTGTTCTCCATAGTAGTTACACTAGTTTATATTTCTACCAACAGTGTGTGAGGGTTCCCCTTTCTCCACATCCTTGCCAGCATTAGTTATAATTTGATAAAAACCATGTAACTGTTGTAAGATGATATCTCATTGTAGTTTTGATTTGCATTTCTCTGATGACTAATGATTTTGAGTATTTTTTATATACTGTTGGCCATTTGTATATTTTGTTTTGAGAAATGTCTATTTAGATCCTTTGCCCTTTATTTATTTATTTATTTATTTTGTTGTTGTTGTTGCAGCTTTTGGCTGGGGCCGGTTTGAACCCACCATCTCTGGTATATGGGGCTGGCTCCCTATTCCTTGAGCCACAGATGCCGCCCTGCCCTTTTTTATTAAGTTGAATTTTTAATTTTTTCACACTGAATTGTTGGAGTTCCTTGTATATTCTAGTTATTAGCTGCTTGTCAGAAGGATAGTTTGCAAATGTTCTCTCTCATTCTATAGATCGTCTCTTCAGTTTGTTGAGTGTTTCCTTTGCTGTGCAGAAACTTTTTAGCTTTATGTGATCCCATTTGTTCAATTTTGCTTTGGTTGCCTGTGTTTTGGGGAGGTGGGAATAATTACTCAAGAAGTTATTACCAAGACTAGTGTCCTGAAGCATTTCTCCAATGTTTTCTTTTAGTAGTTTCATAGTTTCAGGTCTTATACTTAAGTCTTGAAAACATTTGATTTGATTTTTGCATATGATGAGAGATAATGGTTAAGGTTGCATATGGACATCTAGTTTTCCTAGCACCATTTACTGAAGAGACTATCCTTCCACCCCCCCCCCGCCCCCGCTGTATATTCTTGGCATCTTTGTCAAACAAAAGTTCAGTGTGGATGTGTGGATTTATTTCTGGGCTCTCTAATTTGTTCCATTGTGTTAGGTAATTGCCTCAGAAAAGCCCCTCCTTTCCAAGCACAGGGAGTTGCCTACTAAACATCTCCTTATCTCCCAGTCACAAAACTTACCTCATCTCCCTGTCCCAATTACCTGCTGAAAATTTCAAACTTATGGCCTGCCCCTAACGGCTCTTCCCGCCAGAGCAGTAACTCCTTATTGGCTATTCTACCATGCCGGCACCTCCCCTAACCGACCCTATATAAGGTGCACTTGTCTTTTACTCTCTCTCTTTTTCTTTCTCCTCTCTACTCCTGTCCCCCCCCCGCTTTCTCTCTCCTCTCTCTCTCCCCTCTCTTCTCTCTCTTCCCCCGTCTCCCCTGTCTCTCTTCTCTCCTCCTTAGTGCTGCTCTGCAGCATCCCCCACCAATAAAGACCTTTCATACAGCCTTGGTGGTCTGTGAGATCTCTGCCAGTTGAGTGCACCCCCTTTCACATTGCCCTATGTCTTTGTTTTTATGCCAGTACCATGCTATTTTGTTACTAGAGCTCTGTAATATAATTTGAAGTCAAGTAGTGTGATTCCTCCAGTTTTGTTCTTTTTGCTCAGGATGGTTTTTGCTGTTCTGGGTCTTTTGTGGCTCCATATGAATTTTAGGATCACTTTTTTTATTTGTGTAAAGGATGTCATTGGTACTTTGATGGGAATTTCACTGACTCTTAGATTGCTTTGGGTAACATGGACCTTTCAATAATATTGATTCTTTAATTCCATGAGCCTGGAATGTCTTTCTATTTTTGTTTGTCCTCTTTGACTTCTTTCATCAATGTTTTACAGTTCTCATCATAGAGATCTTTCATTTCTTTGGTTAAGTTTTTTCTTAGGTATTTTATTTTATTTGTAGCTATTGTAAATGGGGTGCTTTCTTAGTTTCTTTTTCAGATTGTTTGCTGTTGGCATAGGAATGCTACTGGTTCATATATGTTGGTTTTGTATCCTGCAACTTCACTGAATATGTTATCAGTTCTAACAGGTTTTCTTTTGTGTAATCTTTAGTTTTCTCTAGATATAAGATCATGTCATCTGCAAAGGATAATTTCACCCCTTCATTTTAAATTTGGATGCTCTTTATTTCTTTCTCTTATCTAATTGCTCTAGATAGAATTTTTACTACTATGTTAAATAATAGCAGTGAGAATGGGCATCTGTGTGTTGTTCCAGATCTTAGAGGAATCTTTCAGTTTATTTTTCGGGGGGGGATTCATTGAGGGTACACAGAACCAGGTTACATTGATCACTTTTGTTAGATAAGGACCCTCTTATATTTGTGTCTTGCCCCCTAAAGTTGTACTACACCCCTTGTCCCCCCATCCCTCCTTCCCTTTCTCAGCTCTCCCCATCCTCCAACTCCCACCATGTACTAGGACATTCATTACTTGTCCACATATCAGAATTGAGTACATAGGATTCTTGTTTCTCCATGCTTGTGATGCCTTACTAAGAATAATGTGTTTCACATCCATCCAGGTTAATACAAAAGATGTAAAATCTCCACCTTTTTAGTGGCTGAATAGTATTCCATGGTATACATATACCACAGCTTGTTAATCCATTCCTGGGTTGGTGGGCATTCAGGCTGTTTCCACATTTTGGCTAATGCAACAAACAATCTAGTGCAGGTGTCCCCATGGTAAAAGGATTTTTTTTTCCTCTTGGTACATGCCCAGTAATGGGATTGCAGGATCAAATGGGAGATCTACCTGGAGTTCTTTGAGGGTTCTCCATACTTCTGTCCAAAAAGGTTGTATTAGTTTTCAGTCCCACCAGCAGTGTAAAAGTGTTCCCTTCTCTCCACATCCATGCCAGCATCTGCAGTTTTGAGCTTTTGTGATGTGGGCCATTCTCACTGGGGTTAAATGATATCTCAGGGTGGTTTTGATTTGCATTTCTCTAAAAATTACGGACACTGGACATTTTTTCATATGTTAGCCATTTGTCTGTCTTCTATTCACTTCTCTTGCCCAGTGATCTAAGAGATTGTTGGCTCTTTTTATGTTTATTAATTTGAGTTCTCTGTTGATCTTAGTTAATCAAGCTTTTGTCTGATTCAAAATATGCAAATATCCTTTCTCAATGTATAGGTTGTCTATTTGCTTTGGTTGTTGTCACCTTAGCTGTACAGAAGCTTTTCAGTTTCATTAAGTCCTATTTGTTTATTTTTGTTGTTGTTGCGATTGCCAGGGAAGTCTTCTTCCTAAAGTCCTTCCCCAGGTCAATAGCTTCCAGTGTTTTCCCTGCACTTTCTTTGTTTTTTTTTCAGACAGAGCCTCAAGCTGTGACCCTGGATAGAGTGCCGTGGCATCACAGCTCACAGCAACCTCCAATTCCTGGGCTCAAGTGAGTCTCCTGCCTCTGCCTCCCAACTAGCTGGGACTACAGGCACCCACCACAATGCCCAGCCATTTTTTAGTTGCAGCCACCATTGTTGTTTGGTGGGCCCGGGCTGGATTCGAACCCACCAGCTCAGGTGTACGTGGCTGGCACCTTAGCCCGTTGAGCCACAGGCGCTGAGCTTCCCCACACTTTCTTTGAGGATTTTTATTGTTTCGTGCTTTAGATTTAGGTTTCTTATCCATCTTGAATCAGTTTTTGTGAGTGGAGAAAGGTGTGGGTCCAGTTCCAGTCTCTTACATGTGGATATCCAGTTCTCCCAGCACCATTTATTGAATAAGGATTCTTTCCCCCAGAATCTTTCAGTTTTCCCCCATACACTATGATACTAGCTGTGGGTCTGTCTTTATGACTTTTATCATATTGAGGTAAGTTCTTTCTATACCCAGTTTTTTGAGAGGTTTTATCATAAAGTAGTGTTGGATTTTGTGAAATAGTTTTTCAGCATCAATTGAAATTCTCCTATGTTTTTTTTCTTCATTCTGTTGATATGATGTACCATATTGATTAGTTTGCATATGTTGAACAATCCTTGCCTCTCTGGAATGAACGTGTCTGGGTTGTATGTGTCTAGGAATTTATCCATTTTTCTAGATTTTCCAATTTATTGGCATATAGTTGCTCATCATAGTCTCCAATGCTCCTTTGATTTCTTCTGTATCACTTGTAATATCTCCCTTTCATCTCTGATTTTATTTTTTGGGATCTTCTCTCTTTTTACCTTAGTTTGTATGACTAAAGGTATGCCAATTTTGTTTATCTTTTCAAAATAACCTCTCACTTTGTTCATCTTTTGTAATTTTTTTTGTTTTAGTTTCATTTATTTCTTCTCTGATCTTTAGTATTTCTTTCCTTCTAATTTTGAGTTTGGTTTGCTCTTGTTTCTCTAGTTATTTGAGAAGCATTGTTAAGTTATTTATTTGAAACTTTTCTACTTTTTGATGTAGGCAGCTATCATTGTAAACTTTCCTCTTATTACTTCTTTAACTATATCCCATAGGTTTTTTTTTTTTTTTTTGAGAAAGAGCCTCAAGCTGCCACCCTGGATAGAGTGCCATGGCATCACAGGTCACAGCAACCTCCAATTCCTGGGCTCAAGTGAGTCTCCTGCCTTTGCCTCCCAAGTAACTGGGACAACAGGCATCCACCACAACGCCCGGCCATTTTTTGGTTGCAGCCGTCATTGTTGTTTGGCAGGCCCTGGCTGGATTCAAACCCACCAGCTCAGGTGTACATGGCTGGCGCCTTAGCCCATTGAGCCACAGGCGCCGAGCCAGCCCTTAGGTTTTATATGCTATGTTTTCATTTTCATTTGTTTTGAGAAATTTTTAAATTTCTTTCTTTCTATCTTTCTTTTTTTTAGACCAACTGGACAGTTTTCTTTCTTGTTTTTAAAAAATTGTTTGGGATCCATTGAGGATACAAGGAATTAGGTTACACTGATTGCATTTGTTAAAGTCCCTCTTATACATGTGTCCCACTCCCAAGAAGTATGCCATACACCGTGACCCTCTTCCTTCTCTCCTCCCCTCCACTTCATTCCCCTAAACCATCCCTTATATTAGCTCATCTACTGTGTTCATATTAGAATTGAATACCTTGGATTTTTGCTTCTCCATTCTTGTGATACTTTACTAAGAAAAATGTGGTCCACCTCAATCCAGGTTAATACAAAAGATGTAACGTCTCCATCGTTTTTAATGGCTGAATAGTATTCCATGGTATACATATGTTGCTGGAAGACGAGGCCCAGGGAAGAGAAAGAGCACCCAAACACCACGTTTATAAGAGGAAGGGCTTTATTCACCAGCTGGGAGCTTATGGCATAGAAGAATTCCAAATGGCTGCACTCCCCAACTGGGTTGGTCTTTCCTTTTTTATCGACAGTCAAAAAGTTCCAGGCGGCACCTGTGGTTCATCAAGTAGGACACTGGCCCCATATACCAAAGGTGGTGGGTTCAAACCCAGCCTCGGCCGAACTGCAAATAGCCAGGCATTGTGGCAGGCGCCTGTAGTCCTAGCTACTCAGGGGGCTGAGGCAAGAGAATCGCCTAAACCCAGGAGTTGGAGGTTGTTGTGAGCTGTGTGACGCCATGGCACTCTATCAAGGGTGATAAAGTGAGACTCTGTCTCTCTAAAAAAAAAAAAAAAAAAAGTTCCACCCCACAGGTACCCTTCTCGTTGGCCAGTTTGGATCAAGCAGGAGACGCTATTCCAGGCCTTACAGAACTACAGGATTTCACAGAACTTGGGAATTTCCAAGTTCCAGGAAGTTAAGTTTACAAATTCCCAACAGCTGAGTCACCATGGAGAGGACCCTGCTGGCGTATCCTTGTGGTCTCCTTGAGAAGATTTGTTCTCCTAGACCTCACCCTTCTCAGATATCCTCTCTCACATATATCACAGCTTGTTAATCCATTCCTGGGTTGGTGGGCATTTAGGCTGTTTCCACTTTTTTGTGATTGTAAATTGAGCTGTGATAAACAGTCTAGTGCAAATGTCCTTATGATAAAAGGATATTTTTTCTTCTGGGTAAATGCCTAGTAATAGGATTGCAAGATCAAATGAGAGGTCTAATTTGAGTTCTTTGAGGCTGGTAGAGATCATGGTAACACCTACCCTTTTCCCTTAATCTGGTTTGCTAAAAGATTAACACAAAATTATGGTAGATTAATAAGAGAAAGGTTTATTTCTAAAAGCCATGCACATAGGGGGAAACGCAAGAATGATTTCCCAAAGTCTTAGTGATGGTCAGTGTCTTTTAAAGATGCCTTTTAGAAGGGAGGAGGAAGAGTATAGATGGGTGGAAACAGATTGATTTGTAAATTAACCTGAGACACAGGTACCATGCTTCAGATGACCTTGGAGCCAGGTCTATTAGCATGTGATAAGGAGGCCCGCAGTCTTTTCTGATTCTCAATCAGGTTAGTTAGGTTTTATAGAGAGGCCAGTGCTTGCCAATCAAAAATGGCTTTTTAATTTAAAATATTCTTTATACCAAGGAATCATATTTGGGGAGGAAATTTCCTTAGCTCCTTCAGGATTCTCCATACTTCCTTTCAAAAAGGTCGTATTAGTTTGCAGTCCTACCAGCAATCAAATGGTCCCTTCTCTCCACATCCACATTGGCATCTGCAGCTTTGAGACTTTGTGATGTGGGTCATTCTCACTGGGGTTAGGTGATATCTCAGAGTAATTTTGATTTGCAATTCTCTGATGATTAGGGACAGTGAGCACTTTTTTATATGTTTGTTAGCCATTCGTCTGTCTTCTTTAGAGAAAGTTATATTCATGTCTCTTGCCTAGTGATATATGGGATTGTTAGGGCTTTTTTTGTTGACTAATTTAAGTTCTCTAGAGATCCTAGTTATCAAGCTTTTGTCCGATTCATAATATGTAAACATCTTTTCCCATTCTGAAAGTTGTCTGTCTGCTTTGGTTGTTGTTTCTTTAGCTGTACAGAAGCTTTTCAGTTTAATTAAGTCCCATTTGTTTATTTTTATTGTTGTTGAATTGCCATGGAAATCTTCATAAAATGTTTCCCCAGGCCTATATCTTGAAGTGTTTTCCCCACACTTTCTCCAAGGATTTTTATTGTTTTGTTTCATGCCTTAGATTTAAATCTTTTATCCATCTTGAATCAACTTTTGTAAGTGGTGAGAGGTGTAGGTCCAGTTTCAGTCTTTTACATGTGGTTATCCAGTTCTCCCAACACCATTTATTAGGGATTCTTTTCTCCAGTGTATGTTCTTGTTTGGTTTATCAAATATCAGTTGGTTGTAAGAGGTTAGTTTTATCTCATGGTTTTCTATTTTGTTCCAAATGTCAATATCTCTATTTTTGTGTCAATACAATGCTGTTTTGATCACTATGCCCTTGTAGTATAGCCCAAAGTCTGCTAGGGAGATACCCTCAACTTTGTTGCTATTACTAAGAATTGCCTTGGCTATATGGGTTTTTTTCTGGTTCCATATAAAATGAAGAATTACTTTTTCTAAATCTTATAAGTATGATGATGGTTTATTAATGATGAAGTATAGTCATTTTGACAATGTTGATTCTCCCCAACCATGAGAATGGTATGTTCTCCCATTTGTTAATATGTTCTGCTGTTTATTTCCTTAGGGTTTTATAATTTTCATAGTAGAGGTCCTTCATCTCTTTTCTCAGATATATTCCTAGGTATTTCATTTTTTCTTTTTCTTTTCTTTCTTTCTTTCTTTTTTTTTTTTTTTTTGAGGCTGCTGTGAAGGGAATTGTATCCTCAATTAGCTTCTTATCTCAGGTATTATTGGCATATAAAAAGGCTATTGATTTGTGGACATTGATTTTATGTCCTGAGACATTGCTGTATTTTTTTTATCATTTTCAGGAGTCTTAAGATTGAGTCTTTGGGCTTCTCTAAGTATAAAATCATATTGTCAACAAAGAGTGAGAGTTTGACGTCCTCTGGATTATGTTTATGGACTTGCATATGTTAAACCAGCCTTGCATCTCTGGGGTAAAACCTACTTGATCATGATGAATGATTTTTTTAAATGTGCAACTGTAATCTATTGGCTAGGATTTTATTGAGAATTTTTGCATTTATATTCAT
>CAUYRH010031623.1:0-31792 GCA_963574655.1 Perodicticus potto
GGACATTCACTTGGAGGGCTCTCGCTGGAAATGGGTTTAACTCTCCTGCCAGTCACCACCAGCCTGATGGAGTGGCTGAGCCTTTGAGCACACCACCATTACATCATCGTGGCAAATTAAAGAAGGAGGTGGAAAAAGAGGACTTATTGGTGTCATGGCCCCTGAGATGATTGGAACTCAAATTGTTACTGAGAGGTTGGTGGCTCTGCTGGAAAGTGGAACGGAAAAAATGCTGCTAGTTGATAGCCGGCCATTTGTGGAATACAATACATCCCACATTTTGGAAGCCATTAATATCAACTGCTCCAAGCTTATGAAGCGAAGGTTGCAACAGGACAAAGTGTTAATTACAGAGCTCATCCAGCATTCAGCGAAACATAAGGTTGACATTGATTGCAGCCAGAAGGTTGTAGTTTATGATGAAAGCTCTCAAGATGTGGACTCTCTGTCTTCAGACTGTTTTCTCACTGTACTTCTGGGTAAACTGGAGAATAGCTTCAACTCTGTTCACCTGCTTGCAGGTGGATTTTCTGAGTTCTCTCGTTGTTTCCCTGGCCTCTGTGAAGGAAAATCCACTCTAGTCCCTACCTGCATTTCTCAGCCTTGCTTACCTGTCGCCAACATCGGGCCAACTCGAATACTTCCCAATCTTTATCTTGGCTGCCAGGGAGATGTCCTCAACAAGAGACAGAGTTTCACTTTATCGCCCTGGGTAGAGTGCCGTGGCGTCACATAGCTCACAGCAACCTCCAACTCCTGAGCTTAGGCGATTCTCTTGCCTCAGCCTCCTGAGTAGCTGGGATTACAGGCGCCTGCCACAACGCCCGGCAATTTTTCTGCTTTGCAATTTGGCTGAGGGCCGACGCCTGGTTTGAACCCACCCGCCACCTTCAGTATATGGAGCCGGCGCCCTACTCGATGAGCCATAGGCACCACCCATAAAAAGATCTTTTAAGCTAAAATTTGTATAAAGTTATATTTGCCATTAAAATTATTCAATTTTGAGATACTTTGCTAAGAAGAATATGTTCCAGCTCAATCCATGTAAACATGAAAGAGGTAAAGACTTTACACAACAGAATTTAAAAACATGATTAGTACCTTTGGACCAGTCCAAGTCGGAACATCAGCAGAATGCCTACAACCTCCTAGGAGACCTTGTGGGAACTCTGGAGTTCAATTTGAAGTCAGGTAATGGGATTAGTCAAGTTTTGTTCTTTTTACTCCAGAAAAGTCTAGTGCCTTAAAAATATCCAACAAAATTTTTGGGAAATATGGCTTCAGAACTAAATATTATCGATTCTAAATTTGAAATATATTAAAGTAAGTATAATACAAACATATCACATTAAATTTCGTTTGTCCAATATTGCTCTAGTTGCCTGTGCTTTGGGGACATTATTCAAGAAGTCCTTGCCCAGAACAATGTACTGAAACATTTCACCAATGTTTTTCTTTAGTAGTTTTATAGTTTCAGTTCTTAAATTTAAGTTGTTAGCTCATTTTTATTGTATTTTTGTATAAGGTGAGAGATAAGGGTCTAGTTTCATTCTTCTCTGTATGGATATCCAGTATTCCCAGCATCATTTGTTGAAGAGACTTTTTTCCCCACTGTATGTTCTTGGTAACTTTGTCAAACATAAATTCTCTGCAGATGTGTGGATTTGTTTCTGGGTTCTTTATTTTGTTCAATTGGTCTCTGTCTCTGTTCTTATGCAAATACCATGCTGTTTGGGTTAGTATAGCTCTGTAGTATAATTGGAAGCCAGGTAATTTGGTTCTTCAAGTTTTGTTCTTTTTCCTCAGAATGGCCTTGGCTATTCTGGGTCTTTTGATGTTCTATATACATTTTTGGATTATTTATTTATTTATTTATTTATTTATTTATTTATTTATTGCAGTTTTTGGCTAGGGCTAGGTTTGAACCTCTGGTATGTGGGGTTGACACCCTATTCCTTAAGCCACAGGCGCCGCCCCTGGATTATTATTTTTCATTTCCTTTTTTTTTTTTTTTTACAATTTAATACACTTTTACTTTGCTATTTTTTGTAACTTTTTGTGCATTCATTTACATCTCCTGAGGCATTTTCTGTGTGAATTTTCAATCACTATTAATTGGAACATTTAGATATTAAATACAGTTTTTTTTCCTTCTTTTTTTGTTTTTATTAAATCATAGCTGTGTACAGTAGTGCATTCATGGGGTACAATGTGCAGATTAAAAATGTTTTCATAAAATAAATGAGAAAATCCCATGAAAATTATGTCAAACAGTTGGATGAAAATATTTCAGATTGCATATGGAGTATTATTTTTCTATTTCTGTGAAGAATATCATTGATATTTTCATGCCATGGAATCTGTAGATTGCTTTGGATAATATGAACATTTTTACAATATTGATTCTTTTAATCCACGAGCATGGAATGTCTGTTCCTTTTTCATGTCCTCTTCAATTTCTTTCATCAATGTTTTGTATTTTCCATTATAGAAATCTTTTCCATCTTTGGTAAGTTTATTCCTAGATATTTTATTTTATTTCTAGTTATTGTAATGGGATTACTTTCTGGGGTTCTTTCTCATATTATTTATTGTCAGCATATAGAAATACTGTTAATTTTTGTATGTGAATTTGTATTCTGCAACTTTACTGTATTTGCTGATGAGTTCAGAAAATTTTTTTGTTATGTTTTGTTTTGTTTTTGTGGAGTCTTTAGGTTTATCTAAGACCATATATTCTGAAAATGAGGAAAAATGTATTTCTGTATTTCTAATTCAGATGACTTTTGTTTATTTCTCTTGTCTGATCATTCTCACTGGAATTTCCAGCACTATGTTGAATACCAGTTGTGAAAGTGAGCATTCTTGTCTCATTCCAGGATCTTGGAGGAAAGGCTTTGAGATTTTCCCCATTCAATTTGATACTAGCTAAGGGGTTTTCATATATGGTATTGAGGTATGTTCCTTCTTTATCTAGTTTTTTTAAGAGTCTTTTATTATAAAGGGATATTGAACATTAAGAAATAATTTTTCAGCATGAAGTGAAATGTCTGTGTGACTTTGGCTCTCTGTTCTGTTGATATAAGATAACATGTTGTCTGATTTGCATATCTGAAACCATCCTTGCATGCCTGGAATGAAAACCACTTGATCACAATCAATAATCTTTTCGAAGTGTTGTCAAATTTGGTTTGCCAATTTTTTTTGAGGATTTTTGCACATATTCATCACAAATGTTGGTCTACTCTTATTCTGTTTTACCTTTGGTTTTGGTACTGGAGTGATACAAGACTTGTAGAAAGAATTACAGAGTATTTCCTCTTTCTTGACTTTTTAGAATAGCCTATGAAGTATTGGCATTCTTCCTTCTTTAAATGGTTGGTAAAATTCAGCAGTGAAGCCATCAGGTCCTCGGGATTTCTTTGATAGGAGGTATTACTACTTCTATCCTGTTACTTTGTGTTAATTTACTCATGTTTTGTCCCAGTTCAGTCTTGTTAGGTTATATATGTGTGGGAATTTATCCATTTCTTACAGATTTTCCAGTTCATTGGCATATAGTTGCTCATAGTAGTTTCTAATGATCCTTTGGATTTCTGCAGCATCAGGTGCAAAGTCTCCTATTTTATCTCTGATTTTATTTATTTAGATTTTTTCTTTGTCTAAAAGATTGTCACTTTTTTTATATTTTTAATCAATTTTATTTTATTTATATTTCATTTGGAGAGGTTTCAATTTAATTTTTTTTTTTTTGCTCCCATAATTATTATATTTTTCTGCTAATTTGAGTTTTGGATTCCTCTTGTTTTTATAGTTCTTTAAGTTACATCATTAGGTTCTTTATTCAAAGATTTTCTACATTTTTTATATAGGCGTTCAAAGCTATAAACTTTCCTTTTCTTACTAATTTGACTATATCCCATAGTTTTTGATGTGTTATATTTTCATTTGTTTCATGAAATTTTTAAATTTTCTTCTTGATAGCTCAATGAATTCACTGATCATTCAGGAGGTATTGTTTAATTTCCATGTGTTTGTACAGTTTCTCATGTTCTTCTTGTTATTGATATAACAATAACAAGTTTTCTTCCATTGTGGTCAGTGAAAATGCCTCCGGTATTTTCTATTATTTTTTTTTAATGTTTTAAGATTTATTTTGTGGCCTAATATATGATCTATCCTTGAGAATGACCCATGAGCTAAGGAAAACAGAATGGATTCTACATGTATTAGATGAAATATTCTATAAATATCTACTACGTCCATTTGTTCTATAGTACAGATTAAGTCCAAATTTTTTTTGCAGTTTTTGGCCAGGGCTGGGTTTGAACCCACCACTTCCAGCATATGGGGCCAGTGCCCTACTCCTTTGAGCCACAGGTGCCGCCCAAGTCCAATTATTTTGTTGAATTTATGTCTGTATTATCTGTCCATTGCTGAAAATGAAGTGCTGAAGTCACCAAAAATTATTCTATTGGGGTCTATTTCTGTCTTTAGCTCTGATAATATTTACTTTACACATCTACATGCTCTAGTGTTGCATGTATAAATGTATTCAGAAATGTCATATTCTCTTGTGGAATTGACCCTTTTCTTATTATATAATGAAGTTTTTTGTCTCTTTTTGTAGTTTTTGCCTTGCAATCTGTTTTATCTGACAGAAATATAGCTACTTCAGCTTTTTTGTGGATTCCATTTGCTCAGAATATCCTTTTCCATTCTTTTTTTTTTTTTTCAATCTATCTGTGCCTTTATTGGAGAAGAGGGTTTCCTGTAGACAACATAAGCTGGGTCTTCTTTTTTAGCTATTTAACCATTCCATGTCTTTCATTGGGAGAGTTTGGTCCATTCACTCTCAATGTCATTATTGTAGGTAAGGACTTAATACTGCCATGTTGTTATTTGATTTCTGGTTGTTTTTGTAGCCCTCCCTTTCTTTCTTACCTCCTTCTTGACTTCTTTTGTTAAAGACCTTCCTATTTTCTTTGATAGTTATTTCAATTTCTTAGTTTTAATTTTTTTGTTTATCTGTTGTACGTTTTTTTGGCTTGAGGTTACTATAAGGCTTGCAAAAATCATCTTACAATTATTTTAAACATATGACAACTTAACTCTGCTTACAACCCTGCAAAGAAAACTTTAAAAGCAATCTGACACTTTAACTCCATCTCCTTTTTAACTTTTTACTGTTTTCATTTATGTCTCTCTATACTATCTCCCACAAAGTTGTCATAGTTATTTTTGATAGATTTGTCTTTTAGTCTTCTGACTCAAGATATAAATGGTTTATATACCACAGTTACAACAATAGAGTATTCTGTATTTGTGTACTAACTGTTATTGGAGAGTTGTATACCTTCAGATGATTTCTTTTTTCTTTCTTTTCTTTTCTTTTCTTTTTCTTTTTTTTTTTTTTGAGACAGAGTCTCACTATGTCGCCCTCAGTAGAGTGCTGTAGCATCACAGCTCACAGCAACCTCAAACTCTTGGGCTTAAGTGATTCTCTTGCCTCAGCCTCCCAAGTAGCTGTGACTACAGGCACCTGCCACAACGCCCAGCTATCTTTTGGTTGTAGTTGTCATTATTGTTGGGCAGGCCCAGGCCCGGTTCAAACCTGCCAGCTCTGGTGTACGTGGCTGGTGCCCTAGCCTCTGAGCTACAAGCACCAACCCCAGATGATTTCTTATGATTCATCAATGTCCTTCTCTTCCATATTGAAGAGCGCCTTTTAGTGTTTCTTGTAGGATAAGTCTGGTGTTGATGAAATCCTTCAGCTTTTGTTTGTCTGTCAAGTCTTCATTTCTCCTTTGTGTTTGAAGGATACTTTTGCTGGATATAATATTCTAGGATTAAGGTTATTTTCCTGCAGCACTTTGAATATGTCATGCCACTATTCTGGCCCAAAAGATTTCTGCTGAGAAGTCTGCTGCCCTATGTTTTGGAGCTCCTTTATATGTTATGTTTTTTTTTTTTTTTTTTCTTGCTTTCCTTAGAAACTTTATTTACCTGTGACCTTTGGGAGCTTTATTATTAAATGTATTGAGGTAGTTTTATAGGGTTAAATTTGCTTAGTGTTCTATGACCTTCCTGTACCTTCTGAATATTTTTCTCTAGGTTTGGAAAACCCTGTGTTATTATTTCTTTGAATAAACTTTCTACCCCAATATCTCTTTTTACCTCCTCTTTTAAGCCAACAACTTTTAAATTTGCCTCCTTTGAGACTCCTTTCTAGATCTTATAAGGCATGCTTCATTCTTGTTTTTCTTTTTTTCCTTCTCTTCTGTGTATTTTCAAATAGTGTTTCTTCAAGCTCACTAATTCTCTTTTCTGCCTGGTCATTTCTGCTGTTGTGAGTCTCTAATGCCTTTTTCAGCTTGCCAAGTAAGTTCTTTAGGTCCACAATTTCTTCTTGATTCTTTTTTTATTATTTCAGTATCTTTGTTAAATTTCTCCGACGGGCTTCTGAATTTCTTTTCAGTGTTGTCTTAAAGTTCATTGAGCTTCTTCAGGAAAGCTATTTTGAATTCTTTGACTGAAAGTTCATCTATTTTCTTCACTCCAGGATGGGTCACTTCTTGATGCTGTGGGGATTTGTTGATATATGGGTATTAAATAGTTATTTATTTTAATATTCACCACAGCTGTATTAGGGGCACTGGGTATGCCCCAAGCCCAGTAATGCTGTGACTCTCACAAACTGCTAGTAATATCAACTTGGTGGACTTAGGTAGGATATAAGCGAATTCCTTGAATTACCAAAGGAAATCTCTCACTCTCTTCCTCCCTCTCTGTCCTGGGCTCCTGTGGAGAGGAGGGAAGTGGTCTCTCCCTCGTGGCCCCATATCTGGTATTGTGCCAGGTCACACCCAGATCCAGGCCTACCTCATCCAAAACCTGTGGTGACTGTTACCTGGCTACCTCCGATGTGTATTCCAAACCCCAGTGCTTTCTAGTCAGCAGGTGATGAATCCTTCAGGACTAGATTTTTCTCTTTAGAGCAGCATGTTTCCTTCTGGGGCAAGGTCAGTCTACAAATGGTGTCCAGGAACTACGCCCAGAACGAGGGACTTCAAGAGTCTGCTTGCTGCTGTATTTTATTGTGGCTGAGCTAATACTCAAGTTGCACAGCAGATTCCTCTGAACTCTTCCCTTTCCTTTTCCCAAATGAAAGCACATTGTTACTGAGCTGCACTGTCTGGAATTGAGGGAGAGGTGACACGGGCACTGGGTGCCTGTTGTTCTCTGTGTCTCACTGGGACATCTACACACGGAGTCCTTTACCTCTGAGCCAGCACACCTGTAGGAATAGCCTGAGGACTGTAACCTGCGTAACCTAATTGCCTTACTAATTCATTTCAGGCTGCAGGACACATTTTGTCAGCCAGTGGAGGGGCTAGCTGGAACTCAGGTTTTGGGCTGGAGGACTTCCCTCTTTCCGGGGTAATCTAAGTATTCCCTTCATGGATGGGGCATAATTCTGCCCTGCACTCTGTTCTCTGGTGACAGGTAGGCTCTGAGTTCATGTAACAAACCACAATTACTTCACTCTCCACCTGCCACCTCCCTGCACACAGATTTTCTTTCCACGTGGTATACTGACATCACTGCTGAGTCCTGGGGAAAGGTGATGTAGGCAATGGCAAGAATTGCTTTCCTGGCCTCTGTAGTGCCTCTTTCTTTGATATAATGTTAAAACCAAGCACTGTGATCACTCACCTGAATTTTGGTTCTTCTGAAAGTACTTCTTGTATGGCAGTTGTTGAATTTGGTGTTTCTATTAGAGCAGTGGCTCTCAACCTTCCTAATGCCGTGACCCTTTATTACAGTTCCTCATGTTGTGACCCCCAACCATAAAACTATTTTTGTTGCTACTTCGCATCTGTAATTTTGCTACTTTGTGAATCGTAATGTAAATATCTGATATTTAGGAGACGCCCAAAGGGGTCGCCGACCCACAGGTTGAGAACCACTGTATTAGAGGAACAATCGCTGAAGGTTTCTCCTTGGCCATGATGCCGGGCCACTTCTTCTTTCCTTAACATTTTTCACTGATTTTTGTTTGTTATTTATAATGCTTTCTCTCAGGTATTCATGGAAATCACAGTCTTTTTGTTTGTTTGTTTGTTTTACTTTATTGATCTTCTTAGGAAAGATGACATGCATGGTTAACTTATATAATAAATGTCTAAAATTGATGAATATATTTGCTTTTCTCCTGAGACCTGAAAGTATCTCAAAATATTTTATTGCTCATGTATCCCTACTAACTTGCTTGTTTTCTTTTGTCATGTATTTTGATTCTGTCTCTGGAATCCAATCACAAACCACTCACAGTATTCTATGTAGCAAATAATTATTTTTTATTTAGCTATTTTACCGCTTACTTTGCTCCTCATTTCTTCTTTTAATATTTTAACCTTTTTAATTCTGTGTTCCGTCTTAATCCTTCTGTGTTATAGATCATTGTAACATATTTTCCAGTTTATAGCTTTTTAGTTTGTTCTAATATGCCATTAAGTTTTTTACATTTTCACAAACAATCTATAAGGAAGTGTTATTGCTGTTTCATTTTACACATTAAATAATCAAGCTGATTGTAAATGACAGAATTGGGCCGGGAACTGGTGACTGCCTTCAAAGCATGTTTTTAACCATTATAATCTATTCCATTGGTTCTCTGAAGAGTTCTAAGAAGTTAAGTAATTACTTTTTTTAATGAAGTATCTCTTTGGGTAAATCTTGCTTATCGCATGGGGGAAGAAATCTGACTACTACGCCAGAAAGCTTGGTTTCTAATGCCGTTTCTATTTCAGCTTCAAAACATTCGTACGCAAAAATTCAAAAGGGCTGATTTTTATAAAATTGGGATAGCATATAGATCATCCAGCCAAGGTCTACAAAGTTACTTTTTAAATATTGGATGTCTTAGTTAAAAACAAGCCATAATAGTAATCTCATAAATAAAACATGAAAGTGTTTGATTAGAGTGATTTTTCTTTCTTTCTTTTTTTTTTTTTTTTTTTGTAGTTTTTGGCCGGGGCTGGGCTTGAACCTGCCACCTCCGATGTATGGGGCTGGCACCTTACTCCCTGAGCCACAGGCGCTGCCCCATTGATTAGAGTGACTTTGAGGACTAAAATTCTGTCTCTACCTTCATCTAGCCAATGACGATTTAACAATTCTCTAAGCAAACTTAGTGTATACCAGGGTGCCTGGAAATGTCAAGAAACTGAAAAAAGAGTGGTCAGTAAGGTTATCTCTCATAAAGTTTCATATTGGGTAGTGGATCAGATAAGTGGTACCTCCTTGAAACCCTAAATATTTCACAAAAATCAACTCAAGTACTATAGACGGAAGGGAAAAATCAAGACTTCAAGGAAGTGGCAATTTTGTTTGTGGTTATTAAATGGCTGATTTGTGGCAGAGTCAGTACAAATATCTCCATCTTTTAACTTGAGGGCCCTTTAAAGTGCTTTTCTACATCATATGTGAATTGTTATAAGAAATATTGTATTTCTTTTTTTTTTTTTTTTTGTAGAAACAGAGTTTTACTTTATTGCCCATGGTAGAGTGCTGTGGTGTCACCTAGCTCACAGCAACCTCCAACTCCCGGGCTTTGGTGATTCTCTTGCCTCTGCCTCCCGAGTAGCTAAGACTATAGGAGCCCTCCACAAAGCCCGGCTATTTTTTTGTTGCAGTTTGGCAGGGGCTGAGTTTGAACCTGCCACCCTCGGTATATGGGGCCAGCGCCCTGCCCACTGAACCACAGGTGCCAGCCCCAAAATATCGTATTGCTTGTTAATCCTTTTAAAACCCCTTTTAAAACCCCTTTACTTTTATGGTTTTAATAAATCTGATCCCCCTACTCATATTCATTGCTTTATTCTTCTCTGAGACATGACTTTATCATTCTACGAACAGGGTACTACTCCATCAGTCATGCAGGGGCAGGGAAAGCATTGAAACAATTCAATTAATACCATAACATCAGTTAGTTTAAGTATTGATTGATAAAATTATTAATTGATTAATTGACTTTTATCATCAAATTCTTTTTTATTTTTCATAATATAGACATTGTCCTTCCTGCCATAAAATATAACAAAATGTCCTATCTTTATTTTTCAAAATTATTTTGAATATGTCCAACTATATTTTCAGAACTTAAGGAATGACTTTCCATGAAGCCATGAAGAACAAATATGACAAATATTGTGTGAAGCTAAGCAAACCATACTTAACATTTTTATTTGGGTAGCAATTAATATAGAAGTAAATACTGCACTGAGAATTCTATTTAAGAAACATGGCATTAGTTTTACCTTTAACAGTGCCAAGAAGCAGAATGCAGGGCTGATGATAAATTGCACCTACACTTATGAAAAATCATCCTTGTCTTTTTGTAGGTATCTATAACTCTAAACATAAATATAAAACTGTTAGTATGTCCAGGCATCCTGTCCACATTGAATAATTTAAATGAATCTTTTCAGCCTTTGAAATGCTAGCTATTTCTGAGCACACTGTAATTCCCAATTCTATGTTCTCTTAAAATAGGATATCACCAAGTGATCCCCAGGAAACTATGAATTCTTAATGACTTAAAAAGGCAGTTCAAGTGTTCTGAGACAACTGAGAGAGTGTGGCAAGATTTTTAAGAGGCACTGACTGCGTTGTGACCATCAGTAGCTTCTGTGGCCATGAGTGTTAGCAGAGACTGACCAAATTTGAATAGGAATTGGTTATCCTAAAGACAATAAAAGACTCCTTTGCCAAAGAAAAACACAATGTAATTTTGATATTTTAATACATTTTTCATCCAATAATTTCAATTCTTTTCAGTTGTCCGCAGAAACATAAGACCAGGCTGGCTGCTGGGAATATAAGCTAGTACGGCACTGACTTGGCCTGGGATTGAACTAGTGAGTGTTTGTAATTATTCCAACAAATGCACTCCAGAAAAATGCACTCATATTTGTGTCCAACCCTCCTGAAAGTCTTCTGATAATTAGACTCTGTAGAAGCAGGCTATATTCTCAGAATCAACCCTATAGGCCCGTTAGCTAAAAAGAATTTATTTGTATTGGAGTTTTTGTTAACGCAGAACTATTTTAGAGTGTCCTTTTAGCATTTTCTACATAAATCTATCAAATAAAACTATTCAAGCCCTTCCAGTGCCTGGATTAGAAGAAATAGATTCTGGGCAGCACCTGTGGCTCAGTAGGTAGGGCGCCGGCTCCATATACCGAGGTGGTGGGCTCAAACCTGGCCCCGGCCAAACTGCAACAAAAAAGTAACCGGGCGTTGTGGCAGGCGCCTCAGCTACTTGGGAGGCTGAGGCAACAGAATTACCTAAGCCCAGGAGTTAGAGGTTGCTGTGAGCTGTGACACCACAGCAGTCTACCGAGGGCAATAAAGTGAGACTCTGTCTCTACAAAAAAAAAAAAAAAAAATAGATTCTAAAATCTGAGATAGTTCATAATGGCTTACTTTTACAAATTATAAAGGCCCACAATTGAAAGCAGCTTTGTGTTTTCAAGTTTTTACTTTTATGTTTTAGCAAACACAGAATAGTCTTGAAAGAAGTATTTTTAAAGCTCAGAATATACTTTGGTTTTAATGTATTTTCTATCCATGTGGCACACAATGTCTGGCTCTCTGTACTTCTGAATTTTATTTATTCATTAGGTCATATTAGTGATATTATGTAAAAAACCTAATGGTCCAGTGACTTAATTCAAATATGAGGGTTCAGCCATCTGAATTTCCTATTCATTTAATATCCTTGAAAAATAAATAAATTCAATTTGTTTTGTAAATGCTTAGTTGATTTTGAATTTTCCTCTAGTTATAAACTTTACATTAAAAGAACTATACAAATTCACCTATTTCTCTGTATTCATTATTTTCCATTATCTTGCTGTCCATGACATTACTTCACTTCTTTAAAACTTGGTTTTAAAAAGGATCTTTGTTTTATAAAACAATCTAAGATAACATTTATTAGGAGTCCGTGTTCATTTATATTCATTACTATAAATCTTTATTCTTTCATTCATAATTTGTGTATAAGGGACTGTCAGTTGCAAATAGGATCAGTCCTGGAAAGGTCAAAAGAAATAAAGAATTGAAAATAATTTAATTAAAGTCAATTCTTCAGAAATGCTGATTTATGAAAAATATTTTGGCTCACTAATGTTGTTAATGTGTCTGAGTTTACATTGACATTAGGAAGCATATCGTGCATGCGAAATTAGCAGCTGCCAGCATTGAATTAGATGGTTGGTGCATTAAGGTATCTGAGCTACCTATTAACAGAACTAACTTCTACCCACTGGTCCCGCCTGGCCTCTACCCTAGTTGTAAATTTCCACTTTACTGTGGGCTACTGCTAAGACTACGTGATTGTATGACTTGGTATGTGTGACAAAACGGAGCTAATCACGGATAGTTCTAAATGCATGGTCACCTGCTGTATCACGGTTGGGTGTTCTGTCTTTACCGTGGCTTGGCAACACAACAAGGCCTGTTTCTGAAAGAGTTTAAAACCCTTGGCTGCAGACGGCATAAACTTACACTAAATTTCCAGGGTGTTCCATTGTGTCTCTTTTTCTGATAGATACTTTCATAAACTTTATAGTACATATCTGTGCACCCTGACTTCTGGACCCCCAAAACTGAATCAGGTGGTTCATGATCCTTCACAAAATTCTTCTACTCTCTATATCTCACCAAGACCTTCTTTGCACTCGCGACTTCACTTGTTCTTTTCAAACTCCACGACAATGCAGTGGATCTGCGTGATATTTGTGAGTTGTCTAGGGGATACAGATAGAAGCATAACCATAGCTCCAAGACAAAACAGAAAATGAATATGATTTTCTGTTCCATGCAGATGAAAATTGTTTCTGATCCTCTTTTTTAATTGTAATGGAAAATAAATAACCACATACAGTGGGTGGTGGTATCTGCTCTAGCAATTATAATACATGGAGAACAACAGCTGTGATCAGGGTTACCACTTGGTAAAGTCCGTGGTAGTCTATGGTCATTCTCCTGAATCTAACGGGCTTCTAAAAGAGGAAGCTGGCAAGTCAAACGGCTGTATTATAGGACCAACCATCCCTGCTTCTTTTACGTTTTTAATGGCAGCTCTTCCATTTCCTCAAAGATACGATGCTATTTTGCCTGTTTACTTTATTGGACTATGTGGATGTCTGTGTGTGTTGGGTGAGGTCATTTAAAAGTTTTTATATGACTTTCCTTATGATGGCATTTCTCACTCCACACTTCAGGTTCCTAATGTGCGTCTTACTCTAACCGCGAAGTCAACGATTCGATGATGCACTCGGGAACTGAGGAGAAAGCCACTGGATAGGTTCATGGACACAGAATACTCACTGTGAATTGGACTTTAAATATGACTTTATTTTTCAGTTTATTATCGGTTCCCCATAGCTCTAACTGTTACAGGGGATATCATAACCCCTTCGGTCTCTAGATCTGTGTGTCAATTTGCCTTCATGTTAAGTGTGTTTTCTGCTCTTATAACTGAATAGATAAGACTGGGTAATTTACAAATTAATGAAATTTATTTCTTACAGTTCTAGAGACTCCAAAGTCCTAAGTCAAAGGGCCACATCTGATGAAAGTCCTCATATTGGTAAAGACTCTGCGTAGTCCTGAGGCTGCGCTGGTACTGAGGAGGCTCATGAGAGAGCTAACCAGGATTTATAAGAGATGAACTCCCATGATAATTAATTCATTACTGAGATAACCCATTAAACCATTAACTCATTAACCCATTTATCTATTAACCCATCAACTCATTAATCTATTAATGGATCAATCTATTAATGAAGTCTCAATCCTCATTAATCCATGTATCTATTAACCCATGAACTCATTAATCTATTAATGGATCAATCTATTAATGAAGTCTCAATCCTCATTGACCCAATCACCTTTTAAATGTTTCACCTCATTATACCTTTTACCTTCAGGATTAAGCTTCAAAATGCCTTTAGACGGGGACAAATATTCTAGCATAGTAGTCCCCTATCCCCAATAGTCTTCAGAATGTCTTAATCCCCTTTTCCTCAGGTGCAGACCCTCGACCTTTTCTCCAGGTGCATTCCCTTGAATAGTTGGCTGTTGGTGCCTGGGGAATCTTACACTAAGTCTTTGCCGGGGCACTCCAGGGTCCTTCCCTCTAGGAACGTGGCTACTTCTTAATCCACGGATTCTGGATCTGAACATCAGTTCATGTCTTGGAACTAAGTAAGTGATCTTAAATGCTTAACTATTTTTTATTGAAATGAATGCCAATACTCTGCTTTTCCATTTTTTTTTTCTTTTTTTAATAGATGTATATACAACTGTTGGCTATGTATTTTACCTTTAGGGACACTATATTAACTTTCTCAACTTTTTAAAGGTCAGGTACTCTTGGGCTGCTCTTTTGACCTTGTCAGGTATTCTAGTAACTATAGATTCTTGGTTTCTAGTGGTTAAAATGTGGCTTCCTAATCCCTCCTACATCAGAGCTCCTTCATCCCCACATCAAGTATGTTAATGAGCACAGTTCTGCATTTCTCTCTCTTATAGCTAGGACAGTTATCAGACCTTCTTAGTGATATTAGTATCCCTTTCTCTAACATATTCCAGATGTCCTTGGTCAATAGTCAATATCCTGATCCTTCTTATGGAAAATAACCAGCCAGTAGAATTCTCACTGTTATTTCATATATCCATTCTAACATGCTTACTTGACTTGACTTTATTTCTCCCTCTACCATGTGTTAGGAAATTTAGACATTTCTCCTACCCTGATTATTGGCGATTATTTTTCCCAGACTTCTAGAAGTCACTAAGCAGTAAATTTACTCCATCCTCTCAGGTCACCTGTCAACGTGCTAAATCTCATATCTCAAAAAGGTATCCATTCCTCAGATCTATGGTCCCCAACTCCTAGGCCACAAGGTGAAATCAGTCCATGGCCTGTTAGAAACTGGGCCACACACAGGGCGTGAGCAGCAGGCAAGCAAGTGAAACTTGTCAAGACCCCAAGGAACCAGGCATGACATGGATTAGAAGTACAAGCTTGCAGGAGGCGGGCTAACCTTAATTGCAGGGTAGCCCCAAACCCCCTCCGCAACAGCTATTAATTAAGGTTATACACAAAAGGTGTGGAGAGTTAAGGTAATTGACATACACAACAGGTGTGGAGAGTTCAGGTAATTACATACGAGGGCTGCATGCATAAGGATTGCCACATGCTCTCCTCATGTGTTCTTTCCCCACAACCCTCATGAAGAACTACTAAGCATCGATGTTTAACACATGCTTACTAGTGAGTGACCGACCTTATCTCATTCCAGAACACTGAGTTACTTGGGGGATTGCCCCTAAGTCACAAAATGTCTCTAGGCTTCCCAGGAGACTGTCCTGTTCTCAGCGTTTCCTTTTAATGTGTCCTTTGCAAGCATGGTGTCTATTCCTCTACAGAAACTTCATCTGTGTTTAGAGCAGGTCCCTATATCACACATCACCACTTGAGCTCCACCTCCTGACAGATCAGGATCAGCATGGCTTTTCACAGTAGAGCGAAATCTATGGTGACCTGCACGTGCCAGGGATCCAAGGTGTGTGCTCCTTATGAGAGTCTAATCCCTCCTATCCCCACTCATGGAAAAATTGTCTTCCACAATACTGGTTCCTGGTGCCAAAAGTTTGGGGACCTCTATCTTAGAGCTAAAAAGGTTGGGGACTACTGCCCTAAACAACAAATTCTTGATTATCTAGTCTTATACTCTAACCTCCTTGATCAAGCACCTTTAAAATCTAATTGTAGGAGTACTCCCTGGATGCTATCAATATATGTCAACTACTTCCTAAAATTACTTAGATTAGTAGTTTTTTACACAATTAACAGAGCCATCATGTCCACAGCTGACTTATACTGTAATTTATTGCTTGTTTTTGGCCTGACAACTGGGAGAAGCAATGGGAGAAGTCTGTGAGAAGAGAGACAACACATGTTGTCTTACCAGGGAGAGGCTTCTGAAACCTATTCCAGTACGAGTTACTCCACACTTCCTAGGAAAAGTGTTGACCTCTTTAGGGTAGTCAGATGGTCTAGGTCAACATCCTTGGTGACATCCATTCAAATGGCTTTCTCTCAATTGTTAGAATCAAAGATTTTTCTCTACTAGCACCTTCATGTTGGCATATATGAGCTTCCTTGACAGCATACAAATGTCACTGGAGCTCTTTTGCTCTTAATAATTATTAGGTCTCCAGTTAGCCACTCAACTGCATCCACCATACCATTATAGGTGGTGAGCACCCTTTATAAGCTAACACAGATGCTCTCTGGCTCTCGTTAAGCCATTATCAGCCTTGGGTCTTTCATTTTCCTTCTGCAAGGCATCAGTATAATTCAGCAATAATCAGTCAATTCCTTCTTCTTTTATAGATATAATTTTCTCCCTATTATTCAAAATACCTGAATCATCACATCTATTATAGGATTAGATACCTCTGAGCAGGAGAATGGCTTTTCCAATCTACTTCACGTCTGTTGAAGATTTTTTCCCCCTCACATCTTACCCAATGTATGGAGTAAATAAGAGATTAGATGTTAGTCCGGTATAGTTTGATATAAGACAAGCACATCTATGTCCTTTTAGAATTGAGGAGTTATGGATTGTATAAAATATCAACTCATCAGCAGATAATTTTACCTAACCACCATGATAAACTGAGATGAAAGAATAGTATTTCCTGACTGCATTGTCAAAGGAAGTTGTGTCTGAATTTCTCAATTAAATCAGAGTTCAGGGTTTTAGATAGGATAGTTTGCTGTGATGATATGTATTTATAGGTTGCTCTATGCTGTGGCATCTCTTCAACTAAAATTTAGAGTATAGTCAGAAGTGTTTGAGTGCAGTGTGAAGGTCCTTTCCTAAACATGCAGTCCCTATATGAGAAAGCTCTTCAAGAATAAGAAAAAGGTATGTCTGGTAAGCTTTCTCTAATAAATTAAGTGGCAAATAAGGGATTAAAATCCAGATATCATGGCCTCAAAGTTGATGTCCTTAATCAGTGCTACGGTTCATAACTCTTGCTGTACAGGAGTTAATAACGTTTTCTCCCTTTAAAGTGCCTGCATATGGGTTTGGGGCCATCATACCATCCTGGGATGCCACAATCGTGAATGTTGAAGTTCTGAATGAGAAAAATGTCCCAAGAAATCAGAAATCTCAGAAATCGTAATTTTGAAATGTAAACATTGTCAAAATACAATTCTGAAAAAGGTAATTTAAAAATATTTAATAGATATCTATATATATATATATTTTTTTGAGACAGAGTCTCACATTGTCCCCCTCATTAGAGTACCGTGACATCCCAGCACACAGCAACCTCAAACTCTTGGCCTCAAGTGATTTTTTTGCCTCAGCCTCCTGAGTAACTGAGACTACAGGCATCTGCCACTACGCCCAGTTACTTTTAGAGATGAGGTCTTGCTCTGACTCTGGCTCAAACTCATGAGCTCAGGCAATTCACCTACCTTGGCATCCCAGAGTGCTAGGATTAAAGCATGGACCACTGTGTCCAGTCTAGTTTTTATATATATATATGTTTTTTTTAAATACATGCATTTTATTATTCTTCATTACATTATTCCCCCCCTCACCCGTCCGTGATAAGACAGAATTGATTTACAGAAAAGAATACAGAAAACAGCAAAGCTCCTGGTAGTGGGAGAGATTTCAAGTAGGGAGAGAGAAGCTCTCTCCGTTCCTCTCCCGGTCTTTCCCCGTCTAGTTTTTATATTTTTAAGATGACATTTGCTTGAGAAATATAAAAACACTGCAGAACATTTCATAGACCACTTTACATAATAAAAAGTCATTAATAACAAACAGTTTTGGAAGCATAATGCTCAGGTATACTCATAACAATTACACAGGCATAACAGTTATGAGTAAACAGACAATTTTCATGAAGACATGGGAATGAAATAATGAAATGAAATATGAATGCATTTAACTATGACTGGTCATTGTGTTTACCCAGCTTTATAATTGCAGTTATCTGAGATACTGTGATGGACAACCTAAGGCTTTGACAAGATCAATCTAAAACTTCTATGGTTCACCACAACATGCGCAGTCACACAAAGAGCTGAGAGCTCAAGAAATTTTATCTTTCACAAATGCACTAGTACAAGAACATCATCTCTTCGTTGATTGAGGAAGTTTCAATGTTTTTACATACATACTAAAGGCTTACACCCAGTCAACATGGTGATAAAGAACATTCATGAAGTCAATCTTCTAATGTCCGAGGTAGTACAAAAAATATTTTTTGGGGGGCAGTGCCTGTGGCACAAAGGAGTAGGGCGCTGGCCCCATATGCCAGAGATGGTGGGTTCAAACCCACCCCTGGCCAAAAAAACAAAAACTGCAACAACAACAAACATATATGTGTATATATATAATATAGAATAGATCAATGAATTTTGGTAAATGTACACCATGAATATTAAGTAGCCTTAAAGAAAGATAGAGACTTTACCCCTTACATGTTTACATGGATGGAACTGGAACATAATTCTTCTTTGCAAAGTCTCTCGAGAATGGAAGAAAAAGTATCCAATGTAGTCAATTTTTTTTTCTTATGAAAGCTACAACCCAATTATAGCTCAAGAAGAAGGGGAAATGGGAGGGAGGGGAGATATGGGGGAAGGATAGGTGGAGGGAGAGTAATTGGTGGGACCACACATATGGTGCATCTTACAATGGTATATTTGAAATTTACCAGGTGTAGAAAATAAAGGTCTTAACACAATAACTAAGAGGGTGCTGTGAAGGCTATTTTAACCAGTCTTACAAAAACATTTCAAATTGTACATAAAACCAGCACATTGTACCCATGATTGCATTAATGTACACAGCTATGATTTAATTAAAAAAAAAAAAAAGAGCATTTATCCCAGCTCTGAGAGAGAACAATTAAGCTTCTCTGTATTTGTTCCCTCCAGGTCCCTGGGTGACTGGATGTTGCTCACAAGCATTAAAGGGCAGTTTCACACACTAACCTCTGGAAACACACCAAAATTAATTCTTTAACAAATTTGTAAATAATCCTTAATCCAGTTCAAATGGACACCTAAATTGAATACACAAGCCCATCCTTTGTTGACTTTGCACCCATACACATCTCCTTAAACTGTACTTAATTTCTAAAGAAAGACAATAATGGGATGATAGTTCCCAGATGTACACAGGATGCAACTGTCCAGTGTACAACATAAAGTGCACTACTCCCAACTTGGCTTTCAAGAAAATTTTAACATTTGGGAGTTCAATATTTTAGGATTGGGTTACTCAGGATTTTAGATTTTATTATTTTTTTTATAATTTTATTAAATCATAATTGTGTACATTGGTGCAATCATGAGGCACAATGTGCTGACTTCATATACAATCAGAAATATTTTGATCGTACTGTTAAAAACTTATTAAATGTGGAATATCAATGTCTTCATATAGTGATTAAGAAAAACGCCATGAAGGCTAGGATTTTAGATTTTAGATTCAGATTTAGATTACTCTAGGGATCTAGACTTAGTGATTTTGATCTTTCAGGATTTCAACATTTGGAATTATCTTTGAGATAATGATCATCATGACCACAGATGTAACCTCAAGAATCAAGTGAAAATTTTATTAAGGAAGATCACAATCCCAGTTATGGAAATATATTAGTTACAAGAATATCATAAGTACTATAAATAATTCAAGACCTTGAGAACATAGAACTTTTTTTTTAAGTACAGGCCATGTATGGAAAGAGCTGAATGACCAATGGAGTTCATCTCTCTTCTTCCAGTGCTGTAATCACTCATGGAGGAGTTCTTACCTACAGTGGGAGGTCTCACCTGTGAGACCTCCCACATTCAGGGGCTGTTGGATTAAACCTGATGATGGGTAAGAAGAACAATAAAAATGTACTGAACTGGAACACCCAAATGGACTCATTCTTATTTGCATAAAAATTTAAATTGACAATCACCTAGATACAGTAAAAAGTAAATGTTCTAGTTAAAATTTCAGTGAGATCAGATGAGAGTGATGAAGAAAAAAAGAGAACTTGATTATTCTGCCAATGATAGAAATAGAGACCCAATTTCACAGATCCACAGAGGAAGAGAAAACTAGACAACTGGAACCAACCAAGTAGATTTCCATGTGTGAAGATGATAATTATAATATGAGCAGTTATAGGGACCAATTCCAAGTTCTTAAGAGTTTCACACAATAATGGCTAATTTCTATTTCATATCACAGACCAAGTAGTTGTTGGAAGCCAGCTTCCCAGTAGTGACTGAATAGGGCCAGGCTTTGTGGGTCCAGTGGTCCTGCCATGCTCCAAGGGCCCTTTGTAATAGGGGGAAAAGGGAAATAAAACCTAAAACTAAACTTGAGAAATACTTTTATGTCAGAGAGAAAGCACTAAACTCTTCATGTACTGGGAGATTTTGAACTTGCATCAAAGTATTTTTAACCACAATTTAGATTAGAGAATAGTTCCTGGGACAAAACTGTTATTTTTCAGAGAATCTGGCACCCTTGGAATTGAGGAAACAATCTGTCTCTTGGTGAGCAAACCATTTTTAAAATTAGTATTAATCCTCTGCTGAATAAAAATTAAGTTTTTTAAAATCGGGAGCTATAAAAATATCAGCTTTTAGAAATATATACACAGGATAATATAAGTTTGGTGATCTTGTAGGTTAACAACTGCTTCCCCCCCAAATTCCTTATACCCAACTTTTAAAAATGTATTACTCACCATAATCTCTTTTATTTGTCTTGATAATAGAACATATGGTTGCAGGTGAATTAGAAACAGAATAAAAAATAATGATTAATCCTCTGTCCTGGAGCTAAAGTGTGCCTGTTCTATTTGTGACCTCAAAAAATATACTAGTTTCACTTACATACTATTGGTGGGATTGCAAACTAATGTAGCCCTCTTGAAAAGAAGTCTGGAGAATCCTCCATGAGCTAAAGGAAAACATTCCTTTTGATCCTGTAATCCCTTTATTAGGTTTCTACCCAGAAGAAAAAAAAAATCATGCTATCATGAGGACATTTGCACTTGAATATTTATAGCAGCTCAATTCACAGTCACGACATAAAAACAGCCTCAGTGCCCATCGACCCATTAATGGATTAATAAACTGTGTTATAATGTACACCATAGAATACTACTCAGCCATAAAAAAATGGAGACTTTACATCTTTTGTATTTACCTGGATGGAATTGAAGAACATTCTCCTTAGTAAAGTATCTCAAGAATGGAATAACAACTATCTAATGTAGTCAATACTAATTTGAAACTAGTAGATGAATAATACAGGCCCACATGAGAGACTATTAAAGTTGTAATACTTCATGAATACTGATAACAAAAGATGAATTCAACTCACACTGAGCATCTCTTTTAATTGCAGAAGTCAACTGTGACTTGAGTAGTACAAATTCAATACAGATTTTCCTTTCCTAAAATGTGGATACATGCTTGACACCCTCTGCATTTATGCATAAATATATGCATCAATCCCAGTTATGGAAATTTATGAGTTCCAAGAATATTATCAGTACTGTAAATAATTCAAGACCTTGAGTATTACAAATTTACAAGACTTGAGTATTACAAATCTAATAAAGATTTTTCCTTTCCTAAAATGTGTATACATGCATAATTTTGTACATGATTATATATGTTTATATGTACAGATGCTATATAGATATATAGAGTTGACCTTTGAACAACATGACGATTAGAGCTACCAAGCTCCTACACAACTGAAAATCTGCATACAACTTTTGACTGCCTTGCAACTTAACTACTAATAGTTTATTATTGGCTAGAAGCCTCTTCAAAAAACAGTCAGTTAGCACATACTTTTGTATATTATGTATTCTATACTGTATTCTTGCAATAAAGCAAGCTAGAGAAAATAAAATATGATTAAGGAAACCATAAAGAAGAGAAAATATATTTACTATCCGTTAAGCAGCAGTGAATCATTACAAAGGTCTTTATCCTCACCCCCATCTTCATGTTGGATAAGCTGGGGAGGAGGAGAAAGAGGTTGGGTAAGTCTTGTTGTCCCCTGTGGCAAAGGCAGAAGAAAATCCACGTGTAAGTTGAATAAACCCATGTTGTTCAACAGTCAATTTACATTCATACACGTTGATAAGCACTGCAGATTTCAATGCCATTATATCTGACACATTTTACTTGATTTTTTAAGTTTAACAATATTATAATAAATTTTGTTTTTGTCATTCAATGTTATACGACCCCATCAATTTAATTGACTTTCTATTTCTCCATGGTAAGGAAACATAAATTCATTTTATTGTTACTTGACACTATTTTACATTTTATTTTTTGTCTTGGCAGTAGTAAGAGCAGCACTATTCAGATATTATTTAATAAAAATACATGCTGATGCCTTTAAAATACATTTCTAGAAATAAGGACAAGTTAGGAAGGAAGCAAAGTTTAAATCACTTCAAGTATGTTGGAAATTTACTCTAATTATTTTTTACTAGGCCCAGGACAGTGGTACACACCTGCAATCCTAGCACTCTCTTAGGCCAGGGTGGGTAGGTTGCTTGAGCTCAGGAGTTCCAGACCAGCCTGAGAAAGAGTGGGACCCCATCTCTATAAAAAAAGAAAAATTAGCTGGGCATTGTGGCAGGAAACTATAGTTCCAGCTACTCAGGAAGCTGAGGAAAGAGGATTGTTTGAGCACAGAGTTTGAGGTGGCTGTGAGCTATGATGCCACAGCACTCTATCCAGGGTAACAGAGGGAGACTCTGTCTCAAAATAAATAAATAGATAAATAATATTTTTTACTAATGGATTTTTATTAGCAAAGTGACAGTCCCCTATATTCTGCAACTATACAGCATCATTCTTTTTACTTAAGCTCTAAGTTAATCATTTAAATATAAAATGATTAATATGCTTTAATATTGCTTATTAAATTGAAAATACTTTTGTAAATGTCTTCTCCATGTCTCCTTTGCACTTTCAGTTGTTTATCAGAGAGAAATTTCCCTACATAAGAACATAAATTTTTTCCTGGAAAACTTTTGAAAATATTATTCCAAGTTTATTACTTACTTTCCTGATCTTGTGAATTTTCTTTTGATGTTGAAATTATTGCTGTTATTTCAATTGTAGCAAAATCAATGAAATTATAAGCTGTATACTTTCTAAACTTGCTCCTTGGCTTAGAAAATCCTTTCCACCATAGATTATGTAAACTAATGCTTTTATTTTCTTCTAAGACATTTTGATTTTATTCACTCTTTTTAAATATGTAATCAGTTTAGAAATTTGGTGTAAAGAGTGAAATAAGAGCTATTTTTCCTATTCTTGTTTATCATAATGTTAAGTCAAATTTACATATGTATTTTATAGTGCACTTTGGCAATATTTAAAAACACGTGAAATTTTCGTAACTCTTATCATAGTGATTTATTTCAAGGAAACTATTCAAAACAAGGAAAAGCCACAAAGTTCTATGAAGACATTTGCATAAACTATTAGACTCCACTTCAGGACAGCAAAAGAAGGATATAATCTCATGTAATTTGAATAAGACTTGGCTGAGGAGGCAAATGATATTAAACACATTTTGTGGATGTGGAAATTGAGACTCCAGAAGTTAAACAGCTTTTATGATAGCAGTCAATAGTATTTATACTGTGATTGTAGCTATTAATTTCAGGTATATCAGCTCATTGAAGGGTGTAAATAGGCTGGAATTTAAGAAAGAAAAAAAAGAAAAGAAAGTAGTATGAAAGGAAAGAATTAAGAAAGGCAGGGAGGGAGACAGAGAGGAGAGAGAAATATTGTAGGAAAAAGCACAACCAAGTCCTTGAATTATGCAATCTGTGTAAGACTTAGGCACAACAGAAGGAAAAAAACGATAATAACCATTTTTAGAGTTGTGCTAAATGGGGAATGTTGTCCCTTTACAGTTTTCTTAAATATTACTGTCTCTTATTAATAAATAAAAGAAGAGAAAAGACCCTCCATAATGTCTTTATTCCGAGTTAGCTAATAGAGATAGCTGGAGTTTTAAATTTTTATTTTCAATTCTTTGTTTAACATTTCAGTCTAAAGGGCAGCTGGAGCAGAAGTGGTTTGTGGACAGTACAATGGACTCAGTGGAGCCTGGCACATTCGCTATCCAGCTTTTTCTCTTTTTCCTTGACACCTGGATGCCAATTTTGCACACACTTTCCTGGTGCCGCACATAATAGCTGGGCTATGGAAAGAAAGCAGCTGCTGCCATTGTCTGTGCTCTGCCGAGGTGCCATGGTCACGGTTCTCACTGTCAGAATGTCTGCTGAGCTGCCGCACCGTTGGCCAGGGAGGTTGGGAGGCCCGAGGCTTGCAGTTGCAATTCATACTTTAGCTTCAAATTGAAGGATAATAATGCTTTAAGATTAGAGCTATGAGTGTAAGACACAATACAGAATGAGCCAATGACAGGCTGCCTCGCTTCATTTTATACTTGATGTAAGTATAGCTTAGGGCCTAAATTACTGGATAATTATACCTCCAGTCTTTACCTCACCAACTCATTCATCTTTACTCCAAGAAAATTCCATGCTAGCTGCATAACATAAACCTCACTATATTCTACTTATTGTTTTCCTTGGCAACTACCCTCTTCTCCCAGCTTCACCACCAGGAACACTTTAAGCATAGATTTTTTTTTTTTTTTAAGAGAACGTGTCACCCAGAGTGAAGTGCAATAGTGCAATCACAGCTCATCATAACCTCAAATTCCTGGGTTCAAACAATTCTTCTGTCTAGGTTTCCCAAGTAGCTGGGTAGCTGGGATTACCGATGGCACACCATTTCACTTGGCTAATATTTTTAAACATTTTGTACAATGGGGTTTCATTATATTGCCCAGGTTGGTCTTGAACTCTAGGCCTTAAGCAATCAGCCCATCCTAACCTTACAATCACTAGTATTACAGGTGTAAACCAATGCTCCCAGCTCAGACCTTTTTTTTCTATAATTACGGATATTTGGCTCTCAGAATCTAAGCAATTTGGTGTATAATCATTCTCAATAAATGTATGCTAGTTAAAATAATTTAAATGTGAATTTCTGGAGTATCTTTTATTTTATTGGGCTTATTAGGAGTTGGTAGCCTAAATAAAGTTTATAAACACATATCTGAATGCAAAATCATCACTGTATCTTATAGATATCTTCCTCAAAGACATGAAGCAGCACAAACATTGAAAATAATAGATCTAATTGCAGATATTTTCTTCAATTTCCTCAGGTTCTTTAAAATTACTTATTTTTGATACTGTTCTCAAATATGTTAAAATAACTCTGTAATTTTAATTCTGATTCCCCAAGCACTGGCCAATTCCAGAGACTAGAAACTACTGCTTAGGACAAATAAAAAAATACTGCTAATTTCCACAATTATATTTTCCCTTCCTGCTAGAGACAAGTAAATTTAGTAGTGATTTCTTTCAAATTTTGATATGCTTTTTTCCTTTCCTCAAAGTGAATGTTAACATACCTTATGGCATTAATTTTAAGAAAATCCTATATAATACTGGAGCCAAACTACCAGTGTGTTGATTTTAATTAATCAATTAGTTATTTAACATTGCTGGTATCATAGTCAGGTATATTTTCTTTGCCAGTTATGTTTTCCAAGCATGGAATTAGATACTGCTCTGCCAAAAATAATCTTTCCCCATGACAGTGTTTTCTCTAAAGGCCAAAAGATTAACTTAACGAAGATCTCCCCAAAATTATTAACTTGTAAAAAAATCAATTCCTTGAAAGGAAATTAAAGCAGAGAAACCCAGTAGCTTCATGCTACATACTTTCCCTATGAGAATATACTCAATCATTTCACTCAATTCAATATTTAAGAAGGAATTTGAGCCCTATGCATTGAGAAATTAGATAAAAAGGCACATCTCCTCTTCTCAAGGAATTCACAGCTTAGTAGGTGGCAGGGTTCAAAGCATCACGTCCCAAAGTCTGACACTTTGACATGCTGAGATTTTTTGAGTTGAAGAAAGCAAGAAAATCTCATTCATTTTCTCCATCCCTCCTGTCTCTCACTTCTATTCCTCCCTAAAGGAAGCCATAAAATCTGGAAAGATAACTTTCCAACCTACCTCCCCTGAAAGTTGATGCTAAGGCCCTTATGTGACAGGTGTCCTGCCTTATACTTAGAGGAAAGAAACACCAGACGAGAGATGAAAAAGAATCAGGTAACACAGGTCCTTCTGGGTCCCCCTCAGTTGATTACCCTTAGATCATATTCTTTCTTTCCAATCATGTTTCTCCACAGTTATCTACTTCTTCCATCAGACTTAGAATGAAATTTTAGTTTTTCCAAGGTCATTGGGCATGCCACATAAAATTTTGATTAATACATTTGCTTACTTTTCTCTTTGAATCTATCATTCATGACAGTGATGTCAGCTGTAAACCTTGCAATACAGGAGGAAGAGATATTACATTTTCTGCAGACAGGAGAAATATAGACTACGTAATACAAGGTCATGTTGTGAGTCACATATTCAATACACTGTCAGAAAACCCATTTGGACTCCCCCTCTTTTACTCTCTCTTTCTCTTTCTCTCTGCCCCCACTTTGAGAAATAAATGTCTGTTGTTTAAAAAAAAAAGAAAATACATTTGGAAAGTCTTCCAAGATTAATGGAAGAATAAGTTAAATCTTAGAAGTGTTACTGGATTTGGCTAACTATAAATGAAGGAAAAAAATACACTAACGAAATGAAGCCAAATGAGCAACTAGAAAGCAAAAATGGGTTTTCCAAAGTATAGAGACTTATGTGCATATTTATTGACTGTTTTCACACGTGCTTACATTTTTTTCTACATTTGTATGTCTCTTAGGCCTTAGTAGGCAGTGCCAACTTGTGAAAGCAGTGAAGGCAATATGAAATAATTTTATTTTAAAGTTGTTGTTGTTAAAATTATTGTTCTATTGGATCCTAGAAAATATTGATTATTTGAAAGAACAAAACAAATATGTCTGCAAAGAAAGGTAGGACCACCTGGATCAAGAAGGATCTTACATTAAATCCTTGACTGTAAACTAAACTTAAGATTTATGAAAAAAATCAAGTAAGGAGGTGACCTGATAGAATTCATTTATAATAATGACTACAATAATTAAGCAAGAGATGAGACATAATGACAATCTTATTTGGCAACAAAATCAAATACAGTGTCCGTTACAAAATTGTTGAGTATGTAACATGAATGTGAATGATTAGTTAAAAGGTGGGGATACTGAAGACGCATGTTAAAAATTATGAGGAAAATAGAAATATAGAATCGGTAGGCCTTGAGGAGCCTTTAGATATAGGGGCTTATTTCTAAGTTTCTTGTTTTCATGATTATGTTGACTGAGGAGCACTTCACTGAATAAAGCAAACTAATGGGAGGAACAGATACCCAGAGATAGATGATTATAATATAATGCTTATTGAATTTGAGGTGTTGGTTGCATACAGAAAATTGATTACATAGGCCTCAAAAGTAAGGACTGGATTTTAATTGTTGGTTTGGTAAACATTTTCATTTAGGAGGAAAATGCTTGAAATCCTGGGAAATGATAACATTTCTCAGGGTGAGAGGCTGATGTAATCTAAGAAAAAGGCTATTACGGAACTTTTGGTTAAAACAATATTTAAATGGATAAAAGAATGGTATAACTATAAAGGTTCCCCATTTCTTTTTACTAGAAATAGCAGCAGAAAGCTGTGAGAAATGAAACAAGGGGAAATAGTGTGGAGGAAACAAGGAAAGAGTCCCAGAAGGATGAAAACTATTTAAAATGTCACATGCCTAAGAATATTTAGTGGAAATTAATGAAAAAAATTTCTATCAGAGTCTTGAAAAAGAGTAGAGACCTTTTAGAAATGACACTAGACCGAAGAAAGCAAAAATGGGTTTGCCAAAATATAGAGACTTATGTGCATATTTATTGACTGTTTTCACACATGCTTACATTTTTTCTAAGTTTGTATGTCTCTCAGGCCTTAGTGGGCAGTGCCAACTTGTGAAAGCAACGAAGGCAATATGAAATAATACAAGTTGGGGTTTTTTTGGATCCTAGAAAATATTGATTATTTTCACAGCAGACTGATAACTGCAGTTGTTTAATCATTTAACAAATATTAAATTGAAAATCAATATGATAGGTGACACAGTAGGCGTCTATGAGAAATATGAAAAAGTTGCAACATGATCTCTTGGGAAAGGGAGAAATAACTAAACAATCTCATATCTGGTTTTCTCAATGTTTCAAGGAAATGTTGGGTTATTTAGGTAAATAAATCAGAAGTTTGTGTTACTCTACACACATACTTTGGAGATACTGTGGGTTTGGTTACAAACCACCCCCATAAATAAGTATCTGACTAAAGCAAGTTGCATGATTTTTTTTGTTTGTTTCTGAGCTCATAGAGTTAAGTAAACTTATGTGCTCTGATGTCTTGTATGAGAGTGATTTTGGGCAAAATTAAAAAGTTTAGAAGTTCTACTGTAAGTGGGTCAGGATAAATATGTCTTTTAATTTGCATTATAAAGTGCCATAGAAAAATCTAAATTGTGGATAGACAAAATATCTGACTCCAAGTATTGGCATGAAATTTGTAGACCTTAAAATCTCAGTGACTTGAGTATTCTCCATACACATCTATTTAATCAATGGAACCCCTATAACATAGGAAGATTTTCTATACTTCATTGCCATGAAACAATCAGGAAATGTCCTTAAAAAAACTTATAAAATATTAGTACAAATGTAGTAATAACACATGGAATTTCAAAGGCTACAGTTGGAACTTTATGTTATTTGATAATTCATGAACTCTTTCAATGGAAGTATCTTTGTGAACTTTCTCATTTTATTTATTTATTTTTTTGAGACAGAGTCTCAAGCTATCATCCTGGATAGAGTGCTGTGGTGTCACAGCTCACATCAACCTCAAACTCTTGGGCTTAAGTGATTATCTTGCTTCAGCCTCCCAAGTAGCTGGGACTACAGGTGCCCACCACACTGCCCAGCTATTTTTTGGTTGTAGTTGTCATTGTTTTTTGAGAGGCCCAGTCTGGATTTGAACCCGCCAGCCTCAGTGTATGTGGCTGGCACCCTAGCTGCTGAGCTATAAGTACCAAGCCCTCTTTTTATTACATACTAGAAATGAAGATATTTAAAGAAAATGATGACGGAATTTTCTTCCACCTACTTTTGTATTTTTGCGTCTATATTTTAAAATTATTTGGGAAATGAGATTACAAAATAAATTAAAGAGTCTATAAAGTTTCTTAAAATGATTTTTAATCTATAAAATGAAATTTAGATGTGCCTATTTTTTGCATATATCCTTTTATCTCTTTCTTTCTTTCTCTTTCTACACACACACAGAGCACATATATGTCTCTGTTTAAAATATTTAATTTAGGGCTTAGCGCCTGTAGCTCAGCGACTAGGGTGCCAGCAATGTACAATGGAGCTGAAGGGTTTGAATCCAGCCCAGGCCTGCCAAACAACAATGACAACTACAAACAAAAAATAGCTGGGTGTTGTGGGGGATGCCTGTAGTCCCAGCTACTTGGGAAGCTGAGGCAAAAGAATCATATAAGCCCAAGACTTTGAGGTTACTGTCAGCTGTGATGCCACGGCATTCTACCAAGGGCAACATAGTGAGACTCCGTCCCTCCCCCAGAAAATTAATTTAATACAAACGATAGTGAATCTTTCATTATAAGAAGGCAAAAATAAAATTCCATCTTTTTTGTAAAATATAAATTACAAGAAGAAATAAGGTTACTTAATTTAGTGTGCTAATACCAACCCTATCTTTCTTAAAATTAAAAATATCACACACTCTACAGTCTAGTTTTAGGTATAGAATTTTTTAATTCTTTTTTTTTTTTTAATTTGAGACAGAGTCTGACTCTGTTGTCCAGGCTAGATTACTGTACCATCAGCCTCACTCACAGCAACCTCAAACTCCTGAGTTCGAGCCATCCTTGTGCCTCAGCTTTCAAGTATCTAGGACTACATACACCTGCCACAATGTCTGATTATTTTTTTTCTATTTTTAGTAGACACCTGATCTGGCTCTTGCTCAGGCAGCTCTCAAACTCCTGTGCTCTAAGAATCATCTCATCTCAGCTTCCCAGAGTGCTAGGATGACAGGTATGAGTCACCATGCCTGGTCTAGGTATAGAAGGTAAATAGATTAGAGATAATAATCACTAAACAATTAGTTGAAGAAAATTATTTATTCATACACAGACATACATTGGGTATTCATACATAAACAAACACACAATTACATGCCTGTCATCTTATAAAAGAGAAAGTCTGTGAGACGTGATAGGGTCCCAGCCTTACGTAAAGCAAATACAAAGGTGGGTTTATAAGGTTTGAGTAGTGCCATGATTTGAATGGTTTGAATATTTCCCTCAAAACTCATGTTGAAATTTAATTACAATTGTGACAGCATTAAGAGTTGGCTAGATGATAAGAGCTTTACCCTCATGAATACATGAATGCAGTTATCATGGAAGTGAGTTAGCCGTTGTTCAGGGTGAAGTATGGCCCCAGTTTCTCTTTCTATCTTACGTCCTTTTCTTACACTTTCACTATTTTCCATGGAATAGTACGGCACTGAGGGTCTCACAAGATTCCAGTGCCATGCTGTTGGACGTCCCAGGCTCCAGAACCATTAACTATGTAGTTGTCTCTTGTTTACAAATTACCCAGTCAGTAGTATTCTATTAGAGCAACACAAAATGAACTAGGAAAATTTGGTATCAGAAGTGGGGATCTTGTTATACATGGAATACAGAGAAATAAGTGAAAATATGGAAGTAGCTTTGAAAGTGGGTGACGGCAAAGGCTAGAAGAATTTGGGGGAACGTGCTAATGAAAAGTCTAGATTGCCCAGATGGTTGAGGGCTTCTTAGCCACTTTAAGTGGTTGTGCCCAGAATATGGATGGTCAAGGTAACTCTTAGGAGCTCTCAAGTGGAAGGGAGGAACAAGGTACTGGAAACTGGAGTAAAGACCATTTTTGTTATATAGTTGCAAAGGACTTGATGCAATTTTATGTGTCGTAGGACTTTACAGAAGATAAAACTTAAGAGCAATAACTAGTAGTCATAAGAGCAGGACCACCACCAAGATTCCAGAACTGTAAAGCCATCAGCATTTAGCTAGCCTGGGAGAGCTATTGGCACAAGACTCCAAACTGTGGTAGCTGCTGGGTGGATACAGCCCAACAACGCTATAGGGATGGGGTCGCTTTAGGCCCTGGAGGTCTAACTGCTGCCCCACTGTGCCAGGATTTGGGATATGGATTCAAAGGAGCTTATTCTGTAGCTTCAAGATTTAATGCTATTTTCCTTGCTGAGTTTTTTGCTGTTGCTTGGGACAAATTTTTCCTTTATTTCATGCCTGTTTCTCCCTTTTGGAATGGAAGGTCTATTGTATGCCTGTCCCACCATCCAAGGGATCAGATCCCACTAATGTATTTTTGGTATTGCTTCAATTGTTCTGGGGGTCCTTCTCAAAAAGTTTTCTCCCAGTTTCTTTAAGTGTTTTCCCTGCACTATCTCCAAGAATCTTTATGGTTTCATGTCTTAGGTT
>CAUYRH010031624.1:0-15534 GCA_963574655.1 Perodicticus potto
ATTAATGACAATTATTGACACGGTGGGGGTGAGGGAAGGGGAGAGCAGAGAGAGAAAGAATGAGGGAGGGGTGGGGAAAGGAAGAGCAGAGAGAGGGAAGGAGCGAGGGGGGTGGGGTCTTGGGGCCTTGGTGTGTGCCACACCTTTGGGGGGGCAAAACTCGATTGTAAGAGGGACTTTACCCAACAAATGCAACCAGTGTAACATGGTTTCTTGTACCCTCAACGAATCCCCAACAATAAAAAAAAAACAAAAAACAAGAGAATGAAAGGTTGTGAGTTGTTATATCCTATAAATTTTCATATTCATTGCTTACATTTTTGTTAGTAAATAACTCATTCAGTGATTTTTATTATTTAACCCAACAATTATGTTGAAGATGTTTTAAATTTAGTGGAGGAGATGCTTTATTCTTTAAAGTTGTTCTCTATTGTTAATTTTTATTTTAACATTTTATGGCAGAAAATTTGGCTTTGAATTCTTTTGTTGGGATGTTTTTTGTAGCCTATTTTATGACCCACTTTTGTAAATGTTCTAAAGATGTGTAATATCAAAGTGCGTTCTAAGTTTGTAAAAGAACTTGACACATAAATTAAGCATTTAAAATTGTGGTTTTACAAAGTGTGTAAACAAAACCTGTGTGCTCCCTAATATTCTTAATAAATACATCAATAAATATTGTGGTTTTAATTTTTTATGTTGTCATCTACTTCGTGTTTCCTTGGTCTAGCTAAAGTTGACCAATGTGTTAATATTTGTCACAATCCTGATTTTAATAATTTAACATCAGAATTCTAAGAATTTCTGTTTTCCGTATTTTTAATTTTTATTGTTTGATGTTTAATGTTTCAATTAGTTGTCAATTGCATTGTCCCATCAAGTAAATGAACTTTTTCTCTCTCAAGTAGTGTTTTTTGTCTTGAATTCTACCTTGAGGTTTTTTGTTTGTTTGAGTTTTACTGATAAATATTTGCTTTTTAAAATTATTTTTCCAGTTTTATAATATCTTATTTTAGGTGTATCTCTTTTTACTAAGATGTCTGTATTTTTTAAATGCAAAGTTATTGTTCCTATCTTAAAGAGAAATTTGAAATGCTTATGTTTATTGTCATAATCAATGTATTTGATCTTATTTTGGTTACCTCAGTTGTTATTTGTACTTTTATTATTATTTTCAGTTTTGTTTTAATGCTTTTTTCAGTTATTATGCCTCTTTTGTTATTTAGAGTTTTTTGTTTGTTTGTTAGTCTTGCTGGTTTTTATTTGTGTGTGTTTATTGGTCTTTGCCAGAAATGTGTGTTTTATATACTGCTTTTAGTTACTCAACTGGTAACTACTATTTGAAATATACATATTGGCTTTTAATTTTTAACTATCGTAGTTGAGAATATAATAATATCATTGAAACTTTTTTTAAAAAAATAGATTTATCTCTGGGAGGCCCAGGTGGGTGGATTGCTTGAGCTCAGGAGTTAGGGATCAGCATAAGCAAGAGTGAGAAACCCATCACTTAAAAAAAAAAAAAATAGCAGCGGGCACGTTTAAATCCCAGCTACTTGGGAGGCTGAATCAAGAGGATCCCAATAGTTGGAGGTTGCTATGAGCCATGACACCAGATCACTCTACCCAGGGTGACAAAGTGAGGAATAAACAAAAAGGATTTATATAGCTTTAGACAACCACCAACACACCCCTCCTTCTATGTAAACTTTGGGATTTTACACCAAATTTGCTGTACATGTATTATAAAAATATTTTATAACCTAAAACATTTTCTTTTAATATTATTTTGTGTTTGTATGCAATTTCTTAACTAAATTTTGAAGAATCATTCAGTCCGTTTTATATTTAATTGGCCCCAACATGCAACAGCATTCTACTGCTTTCATGATGCCACTTTCCTTAGTTCTTCATTTTGATTCCTCTCATTTGCCTTTTAGCAATTTTTAAAAGAAGATTCTGTGGGTGGTGCATTGTCTGAGTCCTTGTTTATTTTATAGTGTATTTCTCTTGCTTTCTTGAATTAGTAAATTTCTTATATTGTACTTTTAACTCAAAATTCTATAGAAGTTATTTAAATGTCTACTGACATTTATTTCTAAATGGCAATGTTTTGAAACCAACTGATACTTGCTCCTTTGTAAATAACATTTTGTTGCATTTTGCATGCTTATAAAATTATTATTTTTTATGGAAAACTGTCCAAGATACCCTTACAGTAGGTATATTTTCACTCATCTTCTTGGCACTGAAAGAACCCTCTCAAATCTAATTTCTCTGGGATTCCCCACCTTTACTTAATTATTGCCTTAAGTTTTTTCCATTTGTTCTTCAAGAAGTCTGGGATTGGTCTCCATTCTCTGTCCTTCCTATCTATCTTACTCTCATCATCTTAAGCTCCTTTTGGCTCTGGCTCTGTTTCACAAGAGTTTTGTGAGTTTCATCAATACAGTAGTTTAACTTGCCAGTGGAAAGCCTCTATTTTCATCTTCTAATGTTAATTTTGATTTGTCACTGAAATGCTTTCTAACCTCAAGGAACTCTCCTCTGCCTCTCCCCCTTGCTGTCTTTCCTCTCAGCCCCTTTTCCAGTCATAATTTTCTGATCTGATGACAGGAAGGCTAAGAGTCATTGTACATATGCTTTTTAAAGATGCCAAGGAAATGTCTAAAACTTTCTTCAGCTTCTTACCACAAATCATATTTAGAGGCTTACTATTGTAGAGTGTTCATAATAATGATTATTTTTCCTTGTCCTAGAGCACCTTTATATGAGTCTAATATTGTTCTTTTCTGTCTGTTTTCTGTGTTTCTGTCCACCAGAAGAAAGCTATCCAGACTATTGTTTACTTAGACAGTAGGTGACTTTAGCGCCATGTTCAGAACCCCACATAAAAGAGAGATCACCAAATCTCTTTCTCTGATCTATGAAGAATATGAGTTTGCTCTGACTCCTGATCCCATGCCCAGTGTCTTCTAATTTTTTTTCCTTGTCCCTACCTTGAATGTTTCCCTCCAATGACCGTCGTCACATTAAAGATTACGCACCTTTTCAAGTTTTATCTAATACGATTTTGTTGGACTGAAATTGGCTCTTCTCCTCCCCACTCTGCCTGACTTGCTATGATAAGGTGCCATCACTAGCATGCAGCCTCCGAGGGCTCCACCACACCCACCCTCCCCAGGTGTTTTCATGGCAAACGGCACATCTCAGGACAGAACGGACAGGTGCCTTCTATCCTCTGCATTCTGTATAGTTGCTTTGGACAATTACAAAGTCTGACTGTATATAAAAGGTAAAGAAGGGTGGTAGAAGATGGATTGCTTTCAAAGTGCCCAATATGATACTCTGTGAGGAAAGGCGTATCTTACAGTTCTCTCATTCAACAACTCTCAATGCCTGGCTTTGCAAGTCCCTGAGGTCCTTGAGATCTTCTTAGGGGATCTGCAGGCTCAAAATTATTTTTATGGCAATACTATGATTTTATAATAGTAAGCATTTCATAATAGTACTGAGACAATATTTGCATTTTCACTGTGTTGACATTTGCACTCATGATACAAAAACAGCATTTCATATAATATGGGTAAAATTGCTGCTATCTTGGGATAAATCATAACAATGGCATCAAACTATATTTGTTGTATCCACGAACTCAAGCAAAAATTAAAAAAGGAAGAAGCCAGTACCACTTTTAAAAGTCCTTTAAAAGACTGGCAAAAAAGGGCGGTGCCTGTGGCTCATCAAGTAGGGCGCCAGCCCCGTATAACGAAGGTGGCAGGTTCAAACCCGGCCCCGGCCCAACTGCAAAAAACAGAAAAATAGCCGGGCGTTGTGTTGGGCGCCTGTACTCCCAGCTACTCGGGAGGCTGAGGCAAGAGAATCACCTAAGCCCAGGAGTTGGAGGTTGCTGTGAGCTGTGTGACGCCACGGCAGTCTACCGAGGGTGATAAAGTGAGAGTCTGTCTCTACCAAAAAAAAAAAAAACAAGATTGGCAAAAAAATTAATTTTTTTTAAAAATGGCATCCCTTGCATCCTTTTTTTTTTTTTTTTTTTTAACGTTCTGTGTGATGGACTGGAAAATGCACAGAAAGCACCTGGGCTGCATACCAAAGGCAGTGACCGTTTCAAAGAAAAGCACCTGTGTAATTATTTAAGTTTATATTTGAAAAAAGGGAAACAAACTATGATGTTCAGTGTTTGGTATTTGACAGTCAGACTTTTCTTTTTTTTTTTTTTGAAAATGAATGAAGAAAGTCTGTCATTTCAAAAAAAAAACTGAGAATATTTGTTACCAATAATAAAATTCAAGCTTTCAAAAATAAAAAAAATTAGAGTTTTGGATAACTTACGTCTGCCACCAAAAGTTAAATAATTTCCTAATACTGTGAGACTTTTCTCATAAAATAAGTGATGATTTTAACAAATATGATTTTTTAATATTGTATAATAAAATGCGTCAACATTTAGAAGAACTACCTAACAGAGTGAACTAATATTTTCCAAATGACCAATGCATGTTAAAAGGTTTGTTCAAAAGGTAAGGCAGGGTTTTATTATAAGTGAGTTCTAAGAGTTTATTAAGATAGTTTCAATTCTACAAGTGCAACTAAGCTTGACAAAATTATCACTTGTCAAATTTTGATGTGGGATCAAAGGATAATCATAATTATCCCAAAGGCCACTAATACGCTCCTACCTCTTCCAGCTACATAGCTGTATGATTCTGGATTTCTTCATAAATGTCAACCAAAAAAATATATCATAACAGAATAAATTAAATAGATACAAGACCCTAGGTATCTTCTTCTATTTCAAATCATTTTATTTGGAAAATATAATTTTTTAATTTATGTTAAAATAGAACAAGTTAATTATTCTAAACTTATTAATATATAAATATGCCAAAATGTCCTCAATTTGTATTTACAATTTGATGAATATCAATAGATATTACCCACTCACATAAATAAAAACTCTTTTCATTTTCTATCAATTTTTTTTTTTAGAGATGAGGTCTCACTATGTCTCCCAGACTCTCTCTCCCAGATAGCAGTAAGCTACTCACAAGCAGGGTCATAGCACATTGCAGCCTCCAACTCCTGGTCTCAAGTGGTCCTCCTGCCTCAGCCTCCCGCCTCAGCCTTTCAAGTAGTTGGGATTACAGGCATGCACCACCACGCCCTGCAAGCTTCAGTACTTTTTAAGACTGTAATGGAGATCCGAGACCTAAAACTTTGTGAACTACCAACCTATTTTGTGCAGAGTTTTCGAATTTCTAAACCAGCAACAAAAGGGACAACTTCCTACCTTCTATATCTAGATAGACAACATTGCAGGACAACCAACTGCATTTTTCATTCACATTTTACCTATTTTGAAGTTAATGCAAATTCCTCTCCTATTTGGACAATAAACAGGTAGAATATTTGGGAACTTTGTATATTTTCATGTCTTCAGTTTCTACATATATTGTAGTAAAAAATTGAGACCTTTTTTCTAGTTTTTAAAATTGAGATCTAATTCACAGATCACAAAATGTACCGCTTTAAAGTTTTTTATCATATTCACAAAGTGTGCAACTCTCTCCCCCACAGTCAACATTCGACATCTCAAAAATACCTTCAGCTGTAACTCCCCTATGTCCTTATTCCCCTCAGCCTAAGAAATCATTAATTTTCTTTCTGCCTCTATAGATTTACCTTCTCCTGAATATCTTATATAAATGGTTTCATATAATATATGACTTTTTCTGTGTGTCTTCTTTAACTTACAATGTTTTCAAGGTTCACCCATGTTGTAGTATATATCAATACTTCATTCCTTCTGATGGCTGAATCATATTTCATTTTATGGACATATCACATGTTTAATCTACTCATCAATGGATATATATTTAGGTTGTTTCCATTCTACTGTTATATGAATGATGCTACTGTGAAAATTCATGTAAAAGTTTTTGTGTGAACATATGTTTTCAATTCTTTTGGAAATAGACTTTCAAGTATAATATTGGGGTCATATGATAATTACACATCTAACATTTTGAAGAGCTGTCAAACTATTTTCCACAGTAGCTGTACCATTTTACATTCCCACCAAAAACACGAGGGTTCCAATTCCTCCGTATCCTTGCTAACACTCACTATCTTTCAGTTTTTTTTGTTTTGCTTTGTTTTGTTTGATTTTTTTGAGATACAGTCTCACTATGTCAATCTCAGTAGAGTGCCGTGGAGTCACAGCTTACAGCAATCTCAAACTCTTGGACTTAAGTGATTCTCTTGCCTCAGCCTCCCGAACTACAGGAGCCCGCCACAATGCCCAGCTATTTTTTGGTTGTAGTTGTCATTGTTGGTTAGCAGGCCCAGGCCGGGTTGGAACCCACCAGCCCCAGTGTATATGCCAGCACCTTAACCACTGTGCTATGGGCAGTGAGCCATCTTTCAGTTTTTTATTATAGGATTTTCAGTGAACATGAAGTGGAATCATATGTGGGTTTGGGAAAGAGAGCATGTTTTGATGATTACTTTCATGAATGAGGTCTGATTACTCATTTTAAACATTACATGAAAATTTCTGAAGCTTTTCAATCAGACCTTTTCCCCTTACTTCTCTTTTCTCTTGAGTCTCTTAGAAGTACATAACACATTTATCTAAAAACTTAATCCAAAAAAATCTTGGCATTGCTTTTCTTTCCTAATTAAAAGTTTTATCTTATCTATAAATATAATATTTTTAAAATTCTCTTCTTGAAGTTTATGATTGAATTACATATGAACACTTGAGGCTGATATGGTACATTCTCTGAAAAGTTATTATGAAAATGATTACGCTGTTTCATTATTTCCATACCATTTTGTCAGCTTTCCAAAAAGATACTGTTCAAAACCATTCTAAGAACCCTTATTTGCTGTGACAGCATCTTTCTAAAAGATGTATATTTTTACATTTTTATTTTCACAAGTCTTTGGGGCTATTTTTTACCTTGTCAAGAAATTGAACACTTGATTTTCATACAATATATATTGTTTTCATAAAAATAATTTTTTAAAAAAGGAAGATTCTGGGTGTTGATTTGGAGTCAGGAGTTATGAATATATAAACTGCTTAAACTCCTTGCCCAAGTATAAACCCATAATTCAGATTTTCAAGAAATTCCCTTCATTATTTAAATTACATAAAAATGTTAATGAAAATTTCCAATACAAAATTGATAAGTAAATTCCCAATTATATGTCTAATCATGTAAACAATAATTTATTCTCTTAATACTTTGCAAACATTAAAATCATTTGAACTTATTACTTGTTATTCCAGGTTTCCATAGAGATAGATTCATCTCCATATTTCTAGTTAGAATAATCATTAAGAGCCTAAAAATAACTAAACACTAACAACAAGAAGGCAAAGCCATAAAAAAAGATGATTTACAAAACTCCCGGGGAAATGTACAATAATTGCAGCACCAATGATTGGCAATGAATTAGGATCACTGCAGAAATGTATTCCCCAAATGGGACCATTTGCACTGTGCACAAGACTGGTTGGTTCATGCCTCTCTTCCCCTACTCCTGATATACAGGCCTTCGTCATGTAGAATCTCTCCCTTCTTCTCTCCTAATCCCACCTCCAGCCCCTATGAGCACTCTCTAAATTCATCTGGAGAATTTATCTGGTTAAATTCATCTGGCTGACTCCTCATACAGAACTTACCAGGATGTTGATATATTACCCTCTGGAAAACCAAGTCAATGGAAGAACTGTGGTAAATTGGAGGAGAGGATGAAAGCCAAAGTATGCTGCTCTTCAGGTAATGCATTTAAGCAGGGGATAGAGGAAAAGATACATTTCTAGCTTAAGGAACAATGAGAAACTCTAAGAATTGGAACAGACATTAAATCGAGTCCACCATATCTTAACAGAGTGGGTCCCTTTTGGACATCAGAGATTGACAGGTTCTGTTTATTAACCTTACTGGTCAGCCAGGAGCCAGGTAGACAGAAGGCGAGCTGGAGAAAATATTTATTCCATCTACAGGAATAAACCAACACCAAGCATAAGGCTTCACTATGTGAGGAACCGATTAGTAAAAAAAACCCTTACTATAGAAACATCACAAACCACTGGAAAAGGAAGGGATTTTCCATGAATGATGTTAGCGGAAAAGATTAGTTAGGGAACTACCAACTGAAAAGCCTCACATTAAACATCAAAATAAATACAATTATATTAAAAAGCTAAACACAGCAAGTAAAACTACAACAAAAAAATACACTGTGAAAATTAGCTAGTTTTGGAATAAGAAACTATTTTGAAAGGATAGAGCAGTGAAATAAACTACAAAGGAAAATACCAATTTATACAAAACTATTAAACTTCTATGTGTCAAATACACTATCAACAATTAGGAGGCAAATGAAAAGCTGGCACTAATCAATACAACAAACTAGGTGTACAAGGCTTTGATGTTATTCTGCAAATTTAAAAAATGAAAGACAATAAAAAATGTGTAAAGATAATAAATAGCAAGAGATAAAATGGTTGACTGACTAGTGTTAATGATAATACAAATTATTTATTTTCTTTCTAACCAGGCACACTCAAGTCTCATGAACAAACTAAAACTGGAGTCTGCTATTTTTTTCTTTTCAAAATTAAAAGTTTTTTTTTTAATCATATTATTTTTGGTTTTATAACAATAACATAAATGTGGCTTTTCTCCAGTCACCTTTTTAAAAAGCAGTTAAAAGTAATAAGGAGAAAGAGAAACAAAAGCATAAACTCCATCTTCAACAAAATAAGGAGACATATGAAACCTGGAGCCAAGACAAGAATGAAGGCATGATGGGGTCAGGGAAGACTTAAGAGAGCTCAAAATGCTACCCATGTACTCTTCTCTGAAATAAAGGGTTTCTGCGGTCAAAATCAACAATCATTACTTTTTAACAATGGAAGTGAGGGTAGAAGTGATACAGAAATGGACCTTCTCCAAATCCTGTTTGATTTCAGTGAGAGGAAAAGAAAGGATCATACAGACAAGTCATATTCTCAAGAAGAATTCTATTTATAAGGCAGCAGAGAGAAGATAAGTTCTATAGTATCAGCTTATGAACTACCTTGCAGTACTGATGTCAGTTGACCTGGGAGAAAAAATTCCGAACAAATATCCTCATACGCACAATCCTATTATTAAAAACATCCTACTGGCATAGAACATAACACTGGCAATCACCACCTGTACACACACATTCACATACACAGACAGGCACACACTTCTGTTGAGTTCTAGTCCTGAGTTTCAGAAAGTCTTGAGTTTTTAGAATAATAATTTTTAGAAAGGAGCCAACACTTTATCCATATAAAAATATATTATAAGAAAGATGGGGAAGGAAACAATCACAAAAAGAACAGTCAGGAAAAGAACATTAATCAGAAAACTTTTGTGATGAGCCAGTTTAAAGAACCATGCCTATTACAAGGCATCTATGCAGAAGAAAAAAAAAATAATTTTACCATAAGGACTTTTGAACTAGAATGTTTATTATAGCCCAATTCACAATCCCCCAAATGTGGAAACAGCACAAGTGCCCATCAACTCACGGATGAATAAACTATGATATATGTATACTATGGAATACTATTCAGCCATAAAGAAAGATGGATACTTTACATCTTTTGTGTTTACCTGGATGGATTTGGAGAGCATCCCTAAATAAAACATTACAAAAAGGAAAAACAAGCATCCAATGTGCTCAATACTAATATGAAACTGGTAGATGAACAACTACATGCCCACAAGAGAGAAAAACAAATTGAATTCAAGAAAGAGGAGAGAAGGTAACAGGAAAGAAAAAGGGGGAGGAGCAGGGAGGAGAGAGGGGGTTCGGTAAGCTCTCACCTAATAGGCACAATGTAAGGGTATATGGCACACTTCTTGTGGTGAAGGGCTTAATTCTACCTTGGACTTTACTTAACAAATGCAAACAATGTAACCTAATCATATGTACCCTTATATTAATCTAAAATTAAAAAAAATCATGCTCAACTATATTGTTTTACATTTTTAAACTTAATAAAAGAATAAACTCTACAAAACAAGAATACAAAGCAGAGATTCAATCTCTCATGGAAAACAGTAAGACCACAAGACGTGGTCTACAAACTCTGCAAGGAGTTTGTAGAGCTGAGGAACAAAGAAAAATAAATTATCACAAAAATAAATAATAAAGACAAAATTAAAATAGCACCTGGAAAAATAAACATAGCTGAAAAAAAGTGAACTTGGGGAATTGAGGAAATTCAGGCAAAATTAATTATAAACTGAACAAAACAAAACCAAAGGTTTGAAAAAGGATTAAAGAGATTTTGATAGGTGAGGAATTGAGATAAAAAAATTCAAAGTGGGGAGAACAAAAAGATTGAGTAAAAGTTAAAATATACTTTAATAATATTATTTAGATTGGTATCTAGAGTTTAAAATGCCACCTCACCCAGTGAAAATTAACAAGAAAATGGTCCATTTCAAGGTAGTGGGATCATCAAACAAAAAAGAAAGAAAGAGAGAGAGAGGGAGAGAGCGAGAAAGGGAGAGGGGAGAAGGGGAGGGGAGAGGAAATGAGAAGAAAAGAAAAGAAAAGAAAAGAAGAGGAAAGAAAAGAAAACCCTGTGTGCCGTGTATGTCTGGATCTAGATGGAATCTACTATTTCCAGTTTCAACAGTATTCTTTCTACCAATGTCGAGAATATTTCTTATCTGCTTTGTATTTTTGTTTTTGCTTAAACATAGAATCTAACAACAAAATGGAAGAAATAAGACTTAACAAAGAAGGAAAAAAAAAGAAAAAAGTCATGGTTTGAAACAAGAAAAAAAGAATCCCACTTGTTTCTGCTTAAAGGGCTTAAGGATAAACATCTTCAACTGGATGAGTAACCTCAATAACGTTATTTGTTTAATATTCTCACCCATAAAAAGAGAAGTTTTAAAACATACGAATCTACCTATTAATGTTTAGAATAACAGGATTTGCTGTTAAAAGTAAGATTCAAGTTTGGCAGTGATCTTAATTTAGTGAATTCCTGGAATATATTGTTGAACTATCTTGAAATACTATTATAAATTATCTGCCTTGAAAGAGGAAAACTCACCATTGCATCTTTTATCATATCCAAAAAGAAAGCTATGAAAAAATGCATGCATAATCAAGGGGTGTCCAAGCTGCGGCCTGTGGGCCTTATGCTGATTTTGTGAGAATCTTTTTTTTTTTTTTTTTTTTTTTTTGCTTATCTGTGGTGTCACATGTCATTAAAAGTATGCATGGGACTTTTTTTGATAATCAACTTTCATTAGAGTTTGTGTGTGGCCCAAGACAACTCTTATCCTTCCAACATGCAGCCAAAAAGAAGAAAGTTTGGACACCCCTGGTAGCATCACATAGCTCTTTTATTAATTAATGACAATTCCAAAAAGACATTCTAAGACTCACACACTGATGGACTATTTCCCCTTGCTAAACACCTACACATAATCCCTGAGTCTAATCAATTCATTTTCTTATCTTTTGACTTTGTCTTCTGCTTGAACCCCACATACACCCCTCCTAGTCCAAGTCACTTTTAGGTAACCATTTTTGCCCTTTCCAATCTGTACTTTCTACACCAAAGTAATCTTTCTACATAGCATCCAAATATGATCACGTCATCATCCTTCCCCACCAACGGTCTCCACCCTCCCTTAAGACTCTTTAGAAGCTCTCTATTCTCTTATGGACAATGAGTAATTATTATCATCTGGCCTCACTCACCTTTCATCCTCAACTTCTCCATTTACCATGTACTCACACAGCTGGTTTTGTTTTTTGTTTTTGTTTTTGTTTTTGTTTTTTTTTGCTGTTGTAATTGTTTTGTTTTGTTTTGCTTTTATTTTGGTCTATACTTCCTCCAAAGAGCTCGGATCTTTCCCCTGTGCTATTCTACCCTTCATCCCTCTTCTTCCCCATCTCCACTTCCCCTTGCACCTTTCTCCCACTCAACTTTAGTGTCTCTGTTTAAACATCCTCCTCAGAGAAGCCCTTCCTGAGTCATCACTCCCCTTCCTCTGAATATTTATCTCTTTATACTCTATCCCCATGCTTGGAGGGCCATCAACTGCATTCATTCATGTTTACCTTCTATCCCTCAATCTCAGAAAATGAAATAAAATGTGGTCCTTTTGAAAACATCAGAGATCCGGGATGAACCTACCCCTTTTAGATTTCCATTTACTGCCTTTTATTGAATGTCATCACAATATGGGAAGTGGAGGTTGCTTAAACATCCAATGGTTTATTAGTCTCATCTATAAAATCAAAGCCATTACATTGTGAAGGTCAGAGTTGATAAGAAATTTTATAACTTTTTATAAAGAACAGTGTCATTCTATTTAATAGAATACTCATTATTTGCAAAATACATCTTTTGATCACTTGTCTAGTTATAATATCTCAATGTAAGGTAAAAAAAAAAAGTGCCTTGGAGTAGTTTTGATACTATGACAAAATAGAAACTTGTAAAAGTCTTTAGGGATTTTTTTATAAATTTCATTTTGTCATTTTATTTATGAGGGCTGATTTCTTTCAGGTCAGAGGCATGGAGTACTTCAGAACTATTTATACAGTATGCTGGCCTCAGAAAAACTTTCTAAAATCCTGAGAAGAATGGTAAAACTTATAGTAAAAACAGAAAAAATTAGAAGTTATCTATACAACATAAGCTTGCAGGTCATACATACTAATGCGCATGTGAACCCAAACAGGAAATACCCATTTTATAGATCCAGAAAAAAGAAAGTTTTATATTTTGAGTAATTTACTCTTCATCTTAGGGATCTTTTGGGAAGAAAAGCATGATAACATTACTGAATGTGTGTATATACATATATAAAATACATCTATGAAAGAAAGAGAAAAGCAGGCAAAAAGGTGGAAACAGGGAGAGGACAGAGAAGAAATAAAGAGGGAGGAAAAAGAAAAGAATTATCAGGATTCTATACCAGAAAGTCCTGTAATAGACAAACTTACCTGCTGCCAACCGCACAATGCTTACTTTCTGGAATAAGACTTATGACCCATATGATAAAGCTGCAATGCAAAATCTTGAATTTTCCTTCTTCATTTTGAGAGCATTTCTCAAAAAGGAGCACTGAGTTCTTTTTCTCCCATCATCCTAAAGCGCTTCCATCCCTGATTGCCCCTTCTAAGTTAAGGCCTTTCTAAGAGTGCGACGTATTCTGCCACTTCAGTATATTCCGAGTTGCTAATTCAGTAGGTCTGGCGCAAGCCTGAGAATGTGCTTTCTTTTTTTTCTTAATTACAAGTTAATAGGAGGGTGCAGATGTTTAGGTTACATTGTTTTCAATGCCAAGGTAAAGTTCCAGCTGTAGTTAAGCACTTCTAGGGGGCTAAACACCCTCACATCACGCGCCTCGTGTGAGATTCTGCAATCGCTCTTCCTCCTCCTGCCAATATATCTGCTTTCTAATGGGTTCCCAGACAATGCTGATGCTTCTGGTCTGGGGATATAGACCTTTGGGAAGCTAGAAAGCCTAAAGCAAGGAGAGAAAATCTTAGAAGCAGAGTCATGTGGTTCTGGCACGCAGTGGACACCCCATAAATATTGAATGAACGGATGAGAGTGACAGTTTTCGCTAAAATGTTCTATGAACACCACAGTGGCCAGAGCACAGGTTCTAACAGCTACATCAGGGTTCAAGTCTTGTTTCCTCACTTACTGGCTTTGTGACATTTTACTATCATTTAATTTCTCTTCGCTTAAATTTTTCTCAATATCTACCTTGTGGAGACTGAAGACTAAGAATGTTGGCCATTAAACCAGCCCCATACAGCAGCTGTGCAAAGACACACATGTTTCCTGTTGTTGTTCCAAGGCTGCCACAGGGGCATGAGCTACTAGATGGGCCGTGTGCTTCGGGAACAGATTATCTGACACCCAAATAATCAGTAGCCAGCCACCAACACGTGCCACAGTGATTGGTAAGAGAGAGCCCAGCAGATCAAGTTTATGAGTATGTGAGAGGTAGGACAGTCACACAAAGGGCATGTACATAGTTAATCTGCACACCTCCCAACATCACATTACAGTGCATCGAAAGATACCCTCAGCTTCATCAGAGAACAAAGGAACCACAGAGAAATAAAAACACTCACAGATACACGCAATGTGAATAAGAAGCGAGAGTCAAACTTTCTGCCCTCTCCTCCACCCATGGATCCATCTTGCTTCTGGAACATGCACTGGTAACTGTTTTAATAGAACAATCTTCCTTTTGCTAGAGAGGATGGCAATAAAATATGAGAGAAATATCTACACCTTGGTTGGGAAAAAAATCCTCTCCTATAAAAATCTCAAAGAATATTACTAAATGCCTTATTCAAACACTGTTCAATTCATACACTAACAGCTTGGGCTTTTCCCACTCAAGATTAATATTTCTATAGAGTATCTTGGAAAAGCAAAAGTAGAGAAATGTGATCATTCCTCAAATGCTCTGATGTTTTCCTATCAGCTTTCTCAGTGCCCTGAATATTATATGCATGAAAAGTAACAAATAGGCTCTTGGGCATGATCCCTCACCAGCATTTTCTAACCAAATCTTCTCAAACATACACTATAAAATGCAAGACAACTTGAAAATTAGCCACCTCGACAGCTTGATCTTAAGCAAAAATGGGAAGAGGGTTGTTGGTGTTTGGTGACATCACATTTGTTCATCAGTGTCCTCCGCCTCCATGGTGTCTTGAATGGTGTCATGGATAATTTTTGTCTATCAGAAACTCACTCTAATGTAAATGATCTGAAGCTCATTTACATTCAAACACAAAAGAATGAGAATGGATTTAATTCTTAGCTATCTGAGGCCCATCACAGACAAGTAGGCTGGCCTCTCCGAAGTGCCCTATACCTTAGGCTGGGTATGGGGAACTGCACAAACCCTCAGCTTCATAAAACAAAACAAATGAACCACACAGAAATAAAAAAAACTCAGGGATATGCTAAGTTTGCATGAGGAGCTAGAGTCAAACCCTTTTCATAGATTTCCTGTCTACTCCTCCACCCCTGAGATCTGCATTGCTTCTGAGAACATGCCCAACCAACTGTTTTAATAGAACAATCTTCTTTTTCCTGGAGAGGATGACAGTCAACGAATGAACATGCCCTGAGGGAGTAATTCAAGATGGTGTGGCTTACGGGGAAACAAAAGTCGAAGCCTTTTTGGGTGTGTGAAATGAAGACGTCACTAAATATTTTCTTCAAATGGTAACTATAAAACTGGACAAATGATAGGGAAAGGGGCAAGGGAGGGGAAGGGAGGAGGGAGGATGGGTGGAGGGAGGGTTATTGGTGGGATCACACTTACGGTGCATCTTAGAAGGGTACAAGTGAAAATTACTAAATGTAGAATATAAATGTCTTCATATAGTGATTAAAAGGCCATGAAGGCTATGTTAAATAGTTCAATGAAAATATTTCAGATTGTA
>CAUYRH010031625.1:0-19828 GCA_963574655.1 Perodicticus potto
GGGCGCCTGCAGTCCCAGCTACTTGGGAGGCAGAGGCAGGAGACTCGCTTGAGCCCAGGAATTGGAGGTTGCTGTGAGCTGTGATGCCACTGCACTCTATCCAGGGTGACAGCTTGAGGCTCTGTCTCAAAAAAAAAAAAATAAAATAAAAAATAAAAAAAGGTAAATATTAGAGATATGCCAAAGTCTCAGGCCAAGCAGGGCTCCAGTGATTGTGCAAGGAGAACAGGAACCCCGGCAGAGCAGCAGTTTACTGGGCACGGTGCAGGGTGCTGAGGCCTGCAGGCTCCAGGCTCCTCCTTCACTAGCTGGAAGCGCTAGTGAAAGGCAAGGTAGTAGCCTCCTCAGTATAGCTTCAGCAAGACATTGGGTGCAGGTGTTTTTGTTTTTATTTTTTGAGACAGAGTCTCACTGTGTTGCCCTGGGTAGAGTGCCATGGTGTCACAGCTCACAGCAACCTCAAACTGTTGGGCTTAAGCGATTCTCTTGCCTCAGCCTCCCAAGTAGCTGGGACTCCAGGTGTCCACCACAACGCCTGGTTATAGTTGTCATTGTTGTTTGGCAGGCCTAGGTTGGATTCAAACTTGCCAGCTCCAGTATGTGGCTGGCGCCCTAGCCGCTGAGCTATAGGCATGGAACCCTTTTCCTTTTTTTTTTTTTTTTTTAAAGGTCTTTATTGGCGGGGGATGCTGCAGAGCATTAAGGAGGAGAGAAGAGAGAGAGAGAGAAACGGGGGAAGAGAGGAGAGAAGGTAGAGAGGAGAGAAAGAAACACGAGACACACCGGAGGAGAGATGGGGAGAGAGAGAAAAGAGTTTTTTTTGTTTTTTTTTGAGACAGAGTCTCACCCAGTCACCCTAGGGTTGAATGCTGTGATATCATAGCTCACAGCTACTTCAAACTCTTGGTCTCAAGTGATTCTCTTACCTCAGCCTCCCAAATACCTAGGACTATAGGTGCCCACCACAACACCCAGCTATTTTTAGAGGCGGCATCTCGCTCTGGCTCAGGCTGGTCTCAAACTCCTAAGCTCAGGCAATCTACCCGTCTCCGCCTCCCAGAGAGCTAGGATTACTAGGAACAGGTCTTTGAGGCCATGCAGAATCTGAGTCCTACAAAGTCCTAAATGACCCTGAGTTCTGACAAGGTGACAAGGACTGTTCCAAGTGGCCCACTAACCTGCAAATGTGCCTTAAACGCAGGTTTGCGAGGGGCTGTGACATTTTTCTGCAGAGGTACCAGAATGTGGACCTGGTAGAACTATAGAAGCTGATAATTTGCTCTACATTTTTTTTTTTTTTTGAGACAGAGCCTCAAGCTGTCACCCTGGGTAGAGTGCCATGGCACCACAGCTCACGGCAACCTCCAATTCCTGGGCTCAAGCGAGTCTCCTGCCTCTGCCTCCCAAGTAGCTGGGAATACAGGCACCCGCCACAACACCCGGCCATTTTTTGGTTGCAGCCGTCAGTGTTGTTTGGCGGGCCCGGGCTGGATTCAAACCCGCCAACTCAGGTGTACGTGGCTGGCGCCTTAGCCCATTGAGCCACAGGCGCCGAGCCTGCTCTATCTTTTTAAAAATTTTTGAGACAGAGTCTCACTCTGTTGTTCTATATCAATGGTTCTCAACCTTCGTAATGCCGCAACACTTTAATACAGTTCCTCATGTTGTGATGGCCCCCAACCATAAAATTATTTTCATTGCTACTTCATAACTGTAATTTCACTACTGTTATGAATTATAATGTAAATATCTGATATTAGGCAACCCATATGAAAGGGTCGTTCGGCCCTCAAAGGGGTCAAGATCCATAGGTTGAGAACTGCTGTTCTAAATAGAGTGCAATGGCATCACAGCTCACAGCAACCTCAAACTTCTGGGCTTAAGTGATCCTCCTGTCTCAGCCTCCCAAGTACCTGGGACTACAGGTGCCCACCACAACACCTGGCTATTTTTAGATGGGGTCTCACATTTGCTTGGGCTGGTCTCTGAGTTCAAATAATTTACTCACCTTGGCCTCTCAGAGTGCTAGGATTATAGGCATGAGCCACCACACCTGGCCCTGCTCCACCCTTTTTTAAAATTTAATTTAATTTTTTTTTTTTTTTTTTTTTTTACTTTCTCGCCCTTGGTAGAGCGCTGTGGCGTCACATAGCTCACAGCAACCTCCAACTCTTGGGCTTAGGTGATCTCTTGCCTCAGCTTCCTGAGTAGCTGGGACTACAGGCACCCGCCAAAATGCCCGGCTATTTTTTTGTTGCAGTTTGGCCAGGGCTGGGTTTAAACCCACCACCCTCGGTATATGGGGCTGGTGTCCTACCCACTTAGCCACAGGCACCGTCCCACCCTTTTTTTTTTTTTTTTTTGAGACAGAGTCTCAAGCTGTCACCCTGGGTAGAATGCTGTGGTGTCACAGCTCACAGCAACCTCCCTCTTGGGCTTAAGCGATGCTCTTGCCTCAGCCTCCCAAGTAGCTGGGACTTCAGGCGCCTGTTACAATGCCTGGCTATTTTTTGTTGCACTTGTTATCATTGTTTAGCTGGCCCGAGCTAGGTTTGAATTCGCCATCCTTGGTGTATGTGGCTGGTGCTTTAACCACTGTGCTACGGGAGCTGAGCCTATCATTATTTTATTTATTTATTTATTTTTAGACAGAGTCTCACTTGGTCACCCCTGGTAGAGTGCTGTGGAGTCACAGCTCACAGCATCTTCTGACTCCTGCTCTCAAGCGATTCTCTTGCCTCAGCCCCCCAAGTAGCTGGGACTACAGGTTCCCACCACAAGGCCTGGCTATTTTTAGAGGGAGGGTCTTGCTCTGGCTCAGGCTTGTCTGGAACTAGTGAGCTCAGGCAATCTATCCACCTCCCAGAGTGCAGGGATTACAGGTGTGAGCCACCCCAACTGGCCTTTTTTTTTTTTTTTAATTTACTAAAACAGAGTGTCACTCTGTCAGCCAGGCTAGAGTGCTGTGGTGTCATTATAGCTCATAGCAACCTCAGACTCCTGAGTTCAGGCAATCCTCTTGCCTCAACCTTCCAAGTACCTCGGACTACAGGCGCCTGCCACAACCCGCAGGAAGTTTTTCTATTTTTAGTAGAGATGGGATCTTGGTCTTTCTCAGGCTGGTCTTGACTCCTCAGCTCAAGTAACCCACCAACCTCAGCCTCCCAGAGTGTTAGGATTACAGGCGTGAGCCACTGTGCCCACCTGATTTTTCCAGTTTTTAAGTAGTCAGTGATTTTTTTTTTTTTTTTTTGTAGAGACAGAGTCTCAATTTATAGCCCTCAGTAGAGTGCTATGGCGTCACACAGCTCACAGCAACCTCCAACTTCTGGGCTTAGGTAATTCTCTTGCCTCAGCCTCCCAAGTAGCTGGGACTACAGGCACCCGCCACAATGCCAGGCTATTTTTCTGTTTTTGCAGTTTGGCTGAGGCCGGGTTTGAACCCGCCACCTTCGGTATATGAGGCCGGCGCCCTACTCGATGAGCCACAGGCACCGCTCAGAAGTCAGTTATTTGTTTGCCTGGTTTCAGGCCAAGGCTGTTTTATTATGAACTTAATTACTGCCACTGCATTTTTTTTTTTTTTTTTGCCCCTGCACTTTAATAGTTCAATTTTATATTATAATATTGCTATACAAAATTTGCAATCTTCGGCTCGGCGCCTGTGGCTCAACGGGCTAAGGTGCCAGCCACGTACACCTGAGCTGGCGGGTTCTAATCCAGCCCAGGCCAGCCAAAGAACAATGACGGCTGTAACCAAAAAATGGCCGGGCGTTGTGGCGGGTGCCTGTAGTCCCAGCTACTTGGGAGGCGGAGGCAAGAGACTCGCTTGAGCCCAGGAGTTGGAGGTTGCTGTGAGCTGTGATGCCACGGTACTCTCTCCAGGGTGACAGCTTGAGGCTCTGTCTCAAAAAAAAAAAAAAAGAAAAGAAAAAAAATTTGTTCTTTTTTTTTAAAGGATTTGTTTATTTATTTATTTAGAGAGAGAGCCTCAAGCTGTCACCCTGGATAGAGTGCTGTGGTATCACAGCTCACAGCAACCTCCAATTCCTGGGCTCAAGCAAGTCTCCTGCCTCAGCCTCCCAAGTAGCTGGGACTACAGGCACCCACCACAACGTCCGGCCATTTTTTGGTTGCAGCCACCATTGTTGTTTGGCGGGACCAGGCTGGATTCGAACCCGCCAGCTCAGGTGTACGTGGCTGGCGCCTTAGCCCATTGAGCCACAGGCGCCAAGCCATGCCCCCAATTTTTTGTGAATTTTTTTTGTTTAACAACTTTTTTTTTTTTTTTTTTTGACCAGGGCTGGGTTTGAACCGACCACCTCTGGTATATGGGGCTGGCACCCTACCCCTTTGAGCCACAGGCACCACCCTGAATTTTGTTTTTTTTTTTAGACAGAGTCTTACTCCGTTGCCCTGGGTAGAGTGCCATGGCATAATCATAGCTCATAGCAACCTCAAAATTTGGTCTCAAGAGATCCTTTTTTTTTTTGAGACGGAGTCTCACTATGCCACCCTTGGTTAGAGTGCTGTGGTGTCATAGCTCACAGCAACCTCAAACTCCTGGGTTCAAGAGATTCTCTTGCCTCAGCATCCCTAGTAGCTGGAACTACAGGTACTTGCCACAATGCCTGGCTATTTTTGTTTGTTTCTTTGTTTAGCAGGGCTGGATCCGGTTTGAACCCACCAACCCTGGAGCATGTGGCCGGTGCCCTAACCACAGAGCTATGGGCACCCCTCAAGAGATCTCTTGCCTCAGCCTCCCTAGTAGCTGGGACTACAGGCGCCAGCCGCAATGCCCACTAGTTTTTCTATGTTTAGTGGAGATGGGGTCTCACTCTTCCTCAGCTGGTATCCAAATCAAGCAGTCCACTGGCTTTGGCCTTCCAGAGTGCTAGGGTTACATGCATGAGCCACTGTTCCTGGCCCTGTCCCCCATTTTTTTTTTTTTTTTTGTTATTTCTTCTATTAAGGAAAATGATGGACAAAGAAGAAACTGATAAACTGGGGTGATGATTTTTATTATTTATTTATTTATTTTTTTTTTTTGTAGAGGCCCTTGGTAGAGTGCCGTGGTGTCACACAGCTCACAGCAACCTCCAACTCTTGGGCTTAGGAGATTCTCTTGCCTCAGCCTCCCAAGTAGCTGGGACTACAGGCACTCACCACAATGCCCAGCTTTTTTTTTTTTTTTTTGGCCAGGGCTGGGTTTGAACCCGTCACCTCTAGTATATGGGGCCGGCGCCTTACTCCTTTGAGCCACAGGCACCACCCATGCCCAGCTATTTTTTGTTGCAGTTTGGCCAGGGCCGGGTTTGAACCTGCCACCCTCGGTATATGGGGCCGGTACCCTATTCACTGAGCCACAGGTGGCACCCTTATTTTTTATTATTTTTTTGAGACAGAGTCTTACTTTGTTGCCCTCAGTAGAGTACTATGGCATCATAGCTAATGGCAACCTAGAATTCTTGGGCTCAAGCAATTCTCTTTCCTCAGCCTCCTGAGTAGCTGGGACTACAGGCGTCTGCCACAATGCCTGGCTATTTTTTAGAGCTGGGGTCTCGCTCTTGCTCAGGCTGGTCTTGAACTCCTGAGCTCAGGCAATCCACCTGCCTTGGCCTCCCAGAGTGCTAGGATTACAGGCATGAGCCACTGAACCTGGCCAAAGCGGTGGTGATTTTTATTTTATTTTATTTGAGACAGAGTCTCACTTTGTCGCCTTTGGTAGAGGGCTATGGTGTCACAGCTCACAGCAACCTCAAACTCTTGGGCTTAAACGATTCTCTTGCCTCAGCCTGCCTCCCAAGTAGTTGGGACTACAGGTGCCCACCACAATGCCCAGGTAATCTTTTGCTGTAGTTGTCATTGTTGTTTGGCAGGCCCAGGCTTTACTCGAACCCGCCAGCCTCAGTGTATGTGGTTTGGCGCCCTAGCTGTTGAGCTACAGGCACTAAGCCTGGTGGTGACTTTTAAAATAAACTGCTAACTAGGGGCAAAATCTCCAGTGTGATTCCATGCATATGAGGTACCCAGAGTGATCAAATTCATACAGACAAAAGGTAGATTGGTGTTTGCCAAGGGTCAGGAGCTAGGAGAAGGGGGGATTAGTGCTTAATCTGGGATACAGAGTTCCAGTTTTACAAAGTGAAAGGCGTTTTGGAGATCTGTTGCACAACGATGTGAATATACTTAACACTAAGAACTGTCCAAATAAAAATGGTCATGGGCGGGCAGCACCTGTGGCTCAAAGGAGTAGGGCACCGGCCTCATACGCTGGAGGTGGCGGGTTCAAACCCAGCCCCGGCCAAAAACTGCAAAAAACAAAAACAAAAAGCAAGACATTAAAAAAAATGATTATGGGCCAGGCACATGGGTCATGCCTATAATCCTAGCACTTTGATAAACCAAGGCGGGAGAACTGATTGAGCTCAGAATATCCAGATTAGCCTGAGCAAGAGTGAGATCCCGCCTTCATTAAATATAGAAAAAGCTGATCGTCATGGTGGTGGGCTCCTACAGTCCCAGCTACTCAGGGGGCTGAGGCAGAAGGATTATTTGAGCCCAGGAGTTTGAGGTTGTTGTGAGCTATGATCACACCACTGCATTCTGTCCAGGGTGACAGAGTGACATTCTGTCTCAGAAAAAAAAAAAAGTGTTAACCTGGATAGAGTTGGAGAACATTCTCTTTAGTATAAGACCACAAAAATAGAAAATGTACTCAATACTGGCTCAGCGCCTATGGCTCAACAGGCTAAGGCGCCAGCCAGGTACACCTGAGCTGGTGGGTTCGAATCCAGCCCGGGCCCACCAAACAACAATGAAGGCTGCAACCAAACAATGGCCGGGCGTTGTGGAAGGCGCCTGTGGTCCCAGCTACTTGGGAGGCGGAGGCAGGAGACTCGCTTGAGCCCAGGAATTGGAGGTTGCTGTGAGCTATGATGCTACAGCACTCTATCCAGGATGACAGCTTGAGGCTCTGTCTCAAAAAAAAGAAAAAAAAAAAGAAAATGTACTCAATACTAATATAAAGCCAGCAGACAAACTAATATAGGCCCACAGAAGAGGAAAAACTGAATTTAATCAAGTTGGGGGAGGGGCAAGGGGGAGGAAGAAGAGGGAGGAGGGCTGGGGAGGGGACGGAGGGTGATTGCTGTGCTCACCCCTAATGGGCACAATGTAAGGGGACACATGGCACACCTCCTGGGGGTGGGACACAGCAGGGACTTTACCTAACAAATGCAAATGTTGTAATCTAATCATTTGTACCCTCATAGTAATCTGAATTTTTAAAAAAGTGCTTACAGTTTCAATGGTAAATTTTATATTTACCACAATTATCACAATTTTTTTTTTTTTTCCTTGAGATACGGTGTCACTCTGTCACCCAGTCTGGAGTGCAGTGGAGTGATCATGGCTCATTATAACTTTGAACTCCTGGGCTCAAGCAATCCCCCCCCCCCCCCGCCCCGGCCTACCCAGTAGCTGGGACACCCAGCTGTGCACCACCATACTTGGCTACATATTGGAATCTTTTGTGGAGACAGGGTCTCTCCCTGTTGCCCAGCCTGATCTCAAACTCCTGGCCTCAAGTGATCCTTCTACCTCAGCCTCCCAAAGTGCTGAGATTATTGGTGTGAAAGTCACCGTGCCTGGCCTGTTCTGCTGTAATTTTTTAGAACACCTGTGCAAGCTGATGTTCTCAGCTTGATCAACACTAGGCCTGAGAGGAAGAGAGCAAGGGCTGGAGATGAAGTGCAATGGAGTGAGCGGGCCTGGCCTCTCTCTCAGCTGCAGAGCCTGTTGAGCCTTTCCCACTGTATAAATGGGTCACCCTGAGCCTGAGGCGGGGATGCCAGAGGGCCTTGATCAGTGAGGAACACAGTGGACTTCCCTCCCTTGCTGGGGCCTGCAGCGTGCAGCTCACAAGCAGTAAGTTGCATGTGCCTGACACCACGCCCCCCGGGGCTCGTGTGTTCTTTCAGGATAAGGCAGCAGTAAGTTCAGGTCCAGACAGCCCTTGGGCCTGCCCCTTCTCTGTCCCCAGCTTTAGCCTCCCAGGGACAGCTTGGTGGAAACCTTTGGCCCCATTTCGCCAACTTGCCGCAAAACCAGCTGGCGGCTTCAATCTTTCTGACCCGGGCTGCTCTGGTCATTTCTGGCTACACCTGGGAAGGCAGTGTCCTTCCTCTGACAGCATCGTAGGACACGGGGAAACAAAGAGGCATCAGCTAGAAACAGAGGAGGATATAGAGTACCCCTCACCTCCACCCTGGAGAGGGAGCCTGGAAGGGCCACAGAAGGGGTGGCTCTGGGCCTCAAGTGACTTTGCAAAACAGGGCAAACAAGGAAATGCCCTCCCGGGGTGAACCCTTATAAAGTGTCCCTGCAAAAGGGTCAACTACTAAAGCCATCTGGAGTGGCCCCCAGCTGGAAGACACTGACTCTACCCACCACCAGCAACATAGCCTCTGTGCAGGGATGTTCTCAGGGAAGGTCTGGCCACCCAAGCCCTTTCGTCCCTTTTTCTTGGTCCTGGCTCTTGGCAGGATCCTCTGCAGCCAGATAGCAGATGCCGAGCTAGGCCCAACCCAAAGAGTAAGGGTATGCCTTCCCTCCCTGGCCAGGAAAACATTTCTATAAGCCCTTGCAGACCCACTGGACAGAAAAGAGAGGACGAGGCATGCTCGTGTTTCCCTTGGGTGTGTTTTAACTTCTAAAATATTCTTTCTTTTTTCTATGAACATTTTAATGAGGGTCTGAACATAAGATAGAAAAATAACATTCTGATTGCTTTTTTTTTAAGATGCAGACTTTTCTTGAGACTTTCACACAAGGCAATGAATGAATAACATTTAACTCCTAAAGAAACACACATTGGCCACAGAAAAAGGCACGTCTCCAAATACCTATTATAGTCATCGACAGCTCCTACACAGCCTTGTCAAACTCTCAGGGATTGGCTTACTTTGTTTTCTTTGGGATCAATTCGACTCACACGTAAACTCTGCTGATTTCAGAGGCTAGGGGATGCTTGGGGACTGGCATCAGTCTAACAAAGCACTCGGAACAAATGCTGCTTACAAGGGACACGAGGGGTGTTGGTGTGAGGGTCCACATACTTGCTTCTCTGGCAGGGCGTGGGCAGCCAGAGGCCACTACATCTGCAGGGAGCCTTGTTCACTCTCCATGGAGGGACATGTGATCCAGCAAATAGGCTGGAACCAGGCCCCTGTGGCCACCTGACTCTCCATAATAGAATCCCTTGTCATCCACAGGCCCGTAGACCGTGACCACATCCCCCGCCTTCACCGCCAGCTTGCCCTTTGCCCGGGCCCCTGCTCCCCCAGCCCTGGGATCATAGTCCAGAGCCGCCATCATGGTCTTTGGAGTCCACAGTGGGGGTCTCCTGGAGTTTCCTTGGGGAATGGGGGAAGAGCCCTGGGGGCTGGTGAGCCCCCCAGAGTCCTCGAGGTGGGGCACAGAGGGCTGGTGCCCTTGTGCCCACAAATGCCACCTCTCATCAGTCCACTCCATGCCCTCCTCCACCTCAGCCACTAGGTGTCCAGGGATGGTGCCCACTTGCCCATTGCACTCGCCATGGTAGAAACCACGAGGGTCCCGAGAGCCCCACACTCTCAGCAACTGCCCTTTCTGGAAGGCCAGCTCTTCCTGCACACCCTCGGGGTTGGCAGACATCATCAGGGGGTTATAATCAAAAAGGGCCATGAAGACCCTGGCGGGAGGCTCAGCCCCCACCCCCGACTGGAAGGGGCCAGCCCTGGACATCATGATGACTTGGCTGGAGGGAGCTGGACACGGCGCCAAGCTGAGTTCGTGGAGCTGGCACTCTCGCTTGCTCCCCAGCGCCTGTCCTCGCCTGCTCTGAGGCCCGAGCTCCTTCCTCTGTTCTCGCTCCTCTGGAGGCCACAGATCCAAACACACTGCCTCTTCCTCCAAAATGTTACAGAAGTCAGATGCGTATCGCTGGCTGGTGCCCAGCTGGGGAGGTGTGAACACCTGGGTATCCTGCTTTTGCCTAAAGGCCTTCTCGAGGGCAGGCTTTTCCTGACATGGTTCTTTCCGGGGCCCACACTGAGGAGACAGATGGATGAATCCCGGAGCAAGGCTTTTTCTGGTGCCCATGTGCCTGTAGCAGTTTTCTCTCCCCCGAGGCTGGACATTGAGCAAAGGTGGCCTGTGATTCTGGCGACCTTTTTGAAAGAGCAGGTCTTTTATGCAGCCCTCTCGGGCCTCTATGAGCTCCTGGGCTTCGATGCCAGCCCCTGAACTGGGACATTGTCCCTCTGAGCTAGGGTTGGACATTAGAGACCGCCTCCTCAGGGGTTCTTCAGGGAATGCTTCTAGGAACTTGGCCTGGGACTCCCCGTAGGTTCCAGGGGTGTAGGGACTGGCCTTGGCACTCAGAGGAGCCAGTGCCAGGTTCTGAGGGCAGATGGGGAAAGTGACTCTGCAGCTGGCTGGGTTGCCACAAGTGTAGCTAAAAGGAGGGGTCTCCAGCAATTGGTGACAGGGGAAGCAGTCCTCAGGGATCTGAGCTGGCACTGAATCCAGGGACTCACCACAGAGTGACATGGTTCTCACTGAGACATTCTGGCACATCAGGGGCACCTGCAGCTGAGAAAATTCCAACAGGGTGCTCCCAGCGGTGGCATCAGCCACCTCCGACACCTTCAACCCATCAGCGTACACAGCGTAGCCAGTGACCTGGACTCCATTCGAGGACCCAGCTGAGTCGATCGTCACGGGGAGCCAGCTGACCACCAGGAAACCTGGCAAGGTGTGTCGCTCCACCAGGACGTCCAGTGGAGGGTCAGGAGGTCCTGCCAAAGGTGTGTCAAAGGTGATGGTGGAGGACACTGTTTCCCAGTGCACCTGCAGCAGGTCCCAGGGTAGCTGTGCTTCCACCCGGGTGTGGTACTGTGTGCCGGGATGTAGGCCATGGAAGGTGTAGCAGCTCACACCTGCGGGGGTCAGGGCATGCTCCTGGTCATTGAGGAACACCATGTGGGGGTGGCTGCTACTGCTGTAGACCCAGTTGATCTTGGCTGATGTGGCTGTGACACTGTGTAGCTGTAGTTGCATGGGGGCCACACAGAGCAACCCATTGGCCCCTAGAAAGGGTCTGGAGAAGCCCTGTTCCAGGGTGCTGTGTGGCAAGCCCAGCTGGTAGGCTTCTGTCTTTGCATGCAAGATGTCTGTGGCTACCTCTGCTATGGAACCCATCCTTTCCATCTGGCTTGGCCCTCTGCTCACCACTCCCTGGGCTTCCCCAGGTAATAAACTGTCTTCCTTTGCAGCTTTGCCCTGCCCAGTTGGGAGTGGAGTGTGACCAAGTTCAGGGGACTGGGGAGGCAGATAGCCCGGGATGTTGTTGTCTGGAACCTGCTTCACCAAGTTGGAGGGCACCAGACCCCGTCGGCCATCCTCAAGTTCCCCCTCATAGAAGCCATCCTCATCCATGTCCCCAAAGATATATACATAGTCCCCAGCTGTGAGGGGTAGCTCACCCTCAGGGTGCTCATTGGGCCCCTCAAATGGGTTGTAGTTATATTGAGCCAGGAAAATCTTGAGCTTGGGGGCAGCAGGAGCATCTGAGCCTCCCACTTCTGGGACCAGGGACATGCTGTCAGGCTCTAGATCATCCACTTCACTGGCCGTGTCCACGTCCAGAGTGGTGCAGGATGGCACGGTGGCCCACACGGACTCCACCTCCGAGGAGGAGTTTGACTGGGAGCTGGTTTTCTTGGCCTGAGGCCTGGAGTCCAGAGGTGGGCTTGCAATGACTCTGTCTGGCATCCGGGGGGCACTGGATGTCTCCCCAAGGGCAACTGTGCTCACATTCGGGGAGGCTTCTCTTTTCTCTTGTTGGTCTCTGCTGGGCTCTGACAGTGTGTGATCTTCAGGTCCTGGCTGGAACTTGGGCCTTCTGCTAGTCCTGGTTTGGGACTCCAGGGCTTGGGTGGCTTCCCCAGGCTGTTCTGCAGGGTGGCTGGGCTGGCACTGAAGTGCCTGTATCTCCTTCCGGGCAGCTTGGAGGTCGCCCAGAGCTTTCTGGAGGTCGTGCTCCAGCTGCTGCTGCCTGTCCTGTCCACTGGCTGCCTGCTGGAGCAGTTGCTCAGCCAACAGGCCGGCGGCGTCGCGCTCCTGACACGCACGGCCCAACTGGCCCCGCACCTCGCTGTTCTCAGCTTCCACCTTCTGCACCCAGTTGGCCTGGGCTTGGAGCCGCCCATTCTCCTCCGCCAGCCAGGCGCCCTTGCGGAGAGCCACTTGCAGCTGCGCCTCTGCCTCCTCGCCGCGTAGCTGCGCCGCCGCCGCCTGCGCGCCCAGCTCCTCACACTCGCGCTGCCGCGCTCCCAGCTCGCGCTCAAGCGCCTGCACTTGGCGATGCGCCTCCTCGCAGGGAGCGCTCTGGGCTCCTTCCTCTGCCCGGGCGCCACCGCAGCCCTGCTGCAGGGTCAATTGCCTCTGCAGGCGCAGCACTTCCCGCTGGGACTCGCGCTGCAGCCGGTCTAAGTCGCTGACTTTGAGCCACTGGGCGGAGGGGGAGCCCTCTCCAGAATGCAGGTCACTGCCGAGGCCAGAGGCGACACGCGCCTGCAGCAGGTGGCACTCCTGTCTCAGCTCTTCGATCTGCTTGTCCTTGGTGAGCAGTGCGCTCGCCTGCTCAGACAAGTCTTGCGCCCGCTGGTGAGCAAAGGCCTGGCAAAGCTCCAGGATAGAGCGGCTCTCGCAGGGCACAGGCGCGCTCACCGCCCGGAGGTTGGTCTCCTGCAGCATGCGGGCTCGGTCTTCCAGGCGCCGAGCGAGGCCTGCCAGTTCTGCGTGCTTCACCTTGAGCCGCTTTACCTTCTCGTCTGCGTGGTCGGGGAAGCCTGCACGCCGCAGCTGCAAGTTCTCTTCGTGCAGGTCAGAGCAGCGACGCGCCAGCACCTGCAGCGCCTCAGCCAGCTCTGAGTTCTGCTTCACCAGGTCATGGTAGTCCAGGCCTGAGGACGAGGGGCTCAGGGCTTCGCAGGGCTGACTATTGGGGCCTTCTCCTCCCCGCGGGTCACTAGGTTTCCCGGGGGAAGATGATGGTGGTGGCAGGGTTGGTGGCGGCAGAGGCGGGGACGACGAGAGAACAGGGGAGCCTAGAATGGAGGTGTCGGATGAGGAGGCCCGCTCATTGTGTACAGAAGCCTTGGGGCGACTTAGGGTGCTGTCGAGAGAGCGGGAACGCTCTGGTGCCAAGGAGTCGAGGGAGCTAGCACGCGTGGAAAGCGGGCCGTTTGGGGAGCTGGAGCACGTGGAAGACATCAGGTCGAGGGAGCGGGAACGGACACGGACGCCGGCACTCATGCAGTCGAGAGATTCGAGTCGACAGGCGGGCTTCGGGGTGTGAGGAGTGCCACTCGAGATCTTGAGGAGCGGCTCTTCCGAGGGGTGCACGGCCGGAGCGTCGGCGGGTCCGGACAAAGCGGGGTGCCAGCGGAAGTGCTCCAGGATGTACTTGAGAAAGAGCTGGCGCTCCACGTCCAGCGCCGCCTGCAGGTGGCGGATGCGTGCGGCCTGCTCGCCGTCGGTTTCCCAGCGCAGCTGCGCCAGCACCTCCTGCAGGCGACAGCGACACCGCGCCGCGGAGATTTCGGGCGCCCCCGTGCGGCAGCAGTAGCCGCGGTTCACTAGCTCCTCTGCCAGCTGGCGCTGCAGCTCCCGGGCCTGGCGCACCACGCCGTCGCGCTCGCGGTGCAGCAGCTGCTGCAGCTGCCGCATCTCGGCCTCCTTCCAGCGCAGCAGCTGCCGGATCTCGGCCTCGCGTTCCCGCTGCACCTCCTCCTGCAGCTGCCGCAGCTCCCGGCTGCGCTGTGCCTCCCACTTGGAGCGCAGATGGTCCGCCAGCTGCTGCCGCTCTCGCTCGGCCGCCTCCCGCAGCTGGCGCTCCTGGGCCGCGAAGCGCCGCCGTTCGGCCCGCCCGCGCGCCCGCTCCGCCTCCAGCTCCGCCCGCACCTTCTCCAGCTCCCGCCTTTGCTCCTCCAGCACCGCCGCTGTCTGACCTGGGCTGCTCGGTTTCTTGAGCGACGCACGGCCACCGCCCGACGGATTGGGGGAGTCCTTGGTCATTGTGGCCGCGGCCCAGCCAGACACCTGACCTCGCTTGGCAGGCCGCAGTTCGCCAACGGCCGCCGCCCCCGGCCGCGGCCAACGGCCCCGCGCGCCCCTTCCGGCGCCCCCCGTGGGGGGTCTCCGCGCGCCCCTTCCGCCTCTAGACACGTTCCTCCACCTCCTGGCACGGGTGTCTGCCCCCACGCGCCTTTCCGACTGGCGCATATCTTTCCTGGAATGCCCGGAGCTCTTTCTACCCCACATTTTTCCTGCTCCTAACAGGCTTCCATGTGTCGCTTGTGACCCATCTCAGACACCCTTCCAGGCACGGTGCAATCCCTTCCAGGCCAAGGTGCCCCAGGAAAGCCCAGGCTGCTGCTTCGGGTCCTGGAAAAAAGGCTGGGTTTGTGGTTCAGGCCATGATGGGGCGTGGGCACACCTGGCCAGGCTCTGCCGTGGTTCAGGTGATATATTTGGCGTAGGTGGCTGGGAAATAGAGAAGAACATGCATAAACTTTGCTAGACTTGGGCTCCCTGGGATCCTACAGACCTCAAAACAGCCATAATCACCCCAACTTGTCTTCCAATCCTTTAGGGGAAAGGATGTGTCTGATACATATTAATGTGGCCTACTAGAGTGGGTTCAGAGGAGGTGTAAGAGAAAAGTCCCTCCCCAGGTCTCGCGGCCTGTAGCTCAAGTGGCTAAGGCGCCAGCCACATGCACCAGAGCTGGCAGGTTCGAATCCATCCCGGGCCTGCCAAACAACAGTGACAGCTACAACCAAAAAATAGCCAGCATTGTGGCGGGCACCTGTAGTCCCTGCTGCTTGGGAGGCAGAGGCAAGAGAATCACTTGGGCCCAGGAGCTGGAGGTTGCTGACAGCTGTGATGCCACAGCACTCTACCCAGGGCCACAGCTTGAGGCGCTGTCTCAAAAAAAAAAAAAAAAAAAAACATAGAAAAGGCTCAGCACCTGTGGCTTAACAGGCTAAGGTGTCAGCCGTGTACACCTGAGCTGGCAGGTTCAAATCCAGCCTGGGCCCGCCAAACAACAATGACGGCTGCAACCAAAAAATGGCTGGGCGTTGTGGCGGGCACCTGTAGCCCCAGCTACTTGGGAGGCAGAGGCAAGAGACTCGCTTGAGCCCAGGAATCAGAGGTTACTGTGAGCTGTGATGCCATGGCACTCTATCCAGGGTGACAGGTGGAAGCTCTGTCTCAAAAAAAAAAAAAAAAAAAGCCCCTCCCTAGCAAGGTGGCAAAGGGACTCAGGGCCAGACAGGTAGGAAAGACGCAAGGGGGAAGCCCAACCTGGCCTGCTTACCGCCCATGTCTGGATACCACCTGGCAGCAGAAGCTGGAGCCTCAGGGTCTGGGCTGCTCATTGGGGCCTGGGGCAGAGACCTCAGACTGAGCCGACAGCAGACATGTCAGCAGAGTCTCCATCCGCAGAACACACACACCCAAGCACACGACTTGTGTCTGACTAAATACCTGTGTGGCTTTGGAGCTCAGGAGCCCTGTTTCTAACCGGCCCCTCCCTGCCCTTCCTGCCCTTGGCACAAAGTGGGTCCTGGGGGATGGATGGACACGGTACCTGACCATCTGCATCCAGACCCTGATATTGAGGTCACATTAGAGGCCCCCTTGCTTCTCAGTCCGTGATGTCTGCTAAAGACCTCCCACAGTTGCTATTCACTCAGCATACGGCCCTCTGGCTCCACCCTTTGCACTATATTTAAGTGTTTTGGTTTTTTTTTTTTTTTTTTGTGACAGAGTTTCACTATGTTGCCCTTGGTAGAGTGCTGTGCTGTCATAGCTCAGAGCAACCTCAAACTCTTGGACTCAAGTGATTCTCTCTCTCTCTCTCTTTTTTTTTTTTTTTTTTGAGGCAGAGTCTCACTATGTCACCCTCGGTAGAGTGCCATAGTGTCACAAGTCACAGCAACCTCAAACTCTTCAGCTTAAGCGATTCTCTTGCTTCAGCCTCCCTAGTAGCTGGGACTACAGGCGCCCGTCACAACACCCAGCTATTTTTGTGTTGTACTTGTCGTTGTTTGGCAGGCCCAGGCCGGGTTTGAACCCACCAACCCTGGTGTATGTGACAGGCACCCTAGCTGCTGAGCTGCAGGCACCAAGCCTCAATTGATTCTCTTGCCTCAGCCTCTCTACTAGCTGGGACCACAGGTGCCTGCCACAACGTCCGGCTATTTTGTTGTTGTTGTTGTTCCAGTGGGCCCAGGCTGGATTTGAATTCATCAGCCCTGGAGCATGTGGCCAGTGCCCTAACCACTGAGATACGGGCGGCGCCAAGCCTACACTCAAGTGTTTTTTTTTTCTTTTGAGAAGAGACTCAAGCTGTCTCCCTGGGTAGAGTGCTGTGGCATCACAGCTCACAGCAACCTCAAACTCTTGGGCTTAAGTGATTCTCTTGCCTCAGCCTCACAAGTAGCTAGGACTACAGGTGTCCACCTCAACGTCCGGTTATTTATTTATTTTTTGTTTTTGAGACAGAGCTCACAGCCTCAAGCTGTCGCCCTAGGTAGAGTGCTGTAGCACCACAGCTCACAGCAACCTCCAGCTCTTGGGCTTAGGTGATTCTCTTGCCTCAGCCTCCCAAGTAGCTGGGACTACAGGCACCTGCCACAATGCCCGGCTATTTTTTTGTTGCAGTTTGGCCAGGGCCAAGTTCGAACCCACCACCCTCGGTATATAGGGCCGGTGCCCTGCCCGCTGAGCCACAGGCATCGCCCTTTTTTTTTTTTGTAGAGACAGAGTCTCACTCTATCGCCCTCAGTAGAGTGCTGTGGACTCACAGCTCACAGCAACCTCCATCTCTTAGGCTTAAGCGATTCTCTTGCCTCAGCCTCCCAAGTAGTTGGGACCATAGGCGCCCGCCACAGAGCCTGGCTAATTTTTGATGCAGTTCAGCTGGGGCTGGGTTTGAACCCGCAGCCCTCGGTATATGGGGCCGGCGCCCTACTCGCTGAGCCACAGGCGCCGCCCCATTGCCCTTTTTTTAAAGACAGAGTCTCACTTTGTTGCCCTTGGTAGAGTGCTGTGGCATCACAGCTCACAGCAACCTCCAGCTCTTGGGCTCAGATGATTCTCTTGCCTCAGCCTCCTGAGTAGCTGGGACTATAGGCGCCCTCCACAACACTCAGCTATTTTTTTTTATTGCAGTTTGGCAGGGGCCGGGTTTGAACTTGCCACCCTTGGTATATGGGGCTGGTGCCCTACTTACTGAGCCACAGGTGCCACCCTATATGCAAGTGTTTTAAACCAGGTTCCCCTCAACTCATAGGAAATGCATTTGGGCAAGAGTGTGCAGCAAAAACGCTGGAAATTATGGCTCCACATGTTCTTTCTTTTATTTTAGAGAGAAGTCTCGCTTTTTTACCCAGGCTGGATTTGTACTCCAGGGCTAAAGCAGTCCCCTGCCTTGGCCTCCTGAGTGTCAGGCACTGTATGTACTTGCCACTGGGACTGGCTCAGATGATCTTTTTGAGAGGTGAGATGGATGTGGTATGGCAGTGGGCAGATAGGCGAGATGTGGGAACCACCTTAAGCCTTGAACTGGTGCTCCTGGACATGGTAACTGCAGGGTGGGGGGCTGTCTTCATGGACTCCTCATCACAGCCCCGTCTTACAGAGCCTTGGCAGGAACAGGTGGCCTGCCAGAGCACATGGGTAACTGTGGCAGAGCTGGGTTGTCCCTTCAGGATGGTGCAGCTTCAAGTGGGCACTAAACTGTCAGGTCAAGTGTTACCAAAGAGGAGGACACCAGCATGAGTCTCTGGGAACCTCCTGCACCATCCAGCATAGTCACCATCCAGCAGCTGCCTGTGCTGGCACCCCCATAGCATGCCGAAGGCATTCTAGAATACAATTAAGTGAGCAAAACAGGGCTTTGCTGGGCTGGGCTTCTGCCATCCCTGTTCTCACTGTGTTGTGTAGTGATTGTTCAGTGACCTGCCTGTCACCCCCTAGTGACTCTGAACTCAGGGATAGAAGGGGCCATACCTTCCTTGTGCCCACTGTGTCCCTGCATGAGAGATGAGAGCTGGCATATGGCTGGTGCCCAAGACATATGAGAAAAAGTTGCAGGCGAGGGGGCAAGAGTCCCAGCTCATCGTGTTGCTATCTCTCCCAGGTCTAGCCTTCTCATCTACAAAATTAAACATGAATTACATGGGTGGTTTTCAAACTGGAATCCTTGGGGCTCCTGAGTTCCTTGGAAATCCCATAGGGCTGGGGGTCACCCTATGCTGAGAGCTAAAGAACAGAAACTGCCCCTACTGGCTTCAGTGGACAGATCTACTCATTAGCATCATTTATCATATTTGGGTTTTTTTTTTTTTTTGAGACAATCTCAAGCTGTTGCCCTGGGTAGAGTGCTATGGCATCATGGCTCACAGCAACCTCCAACTCCTGGGCTCAAGCAATCCTCTTGCCTCAGTTTTTGTATTTTTTAACAGAGACGGGGTCTTGCTTTTGCTCAGGCTGGTCTTGAACTCATGAGCTCCAGTCTCCTAGACTGCTAGGATTACAGTTGTGAACTACTGCACCCAGCCTATCATATTTGTTTTTTTTGTGTTTTGTTTTTGAGACAGAGTCTCACTCTATTGCCTTGGGTAGAGTGCCATGGGATCATAGCTCATAGCAACCTCAAAAGCTTGGGCTTAAGAGCTCCACTTGCGGCCCAGCACGGTGGCTCACAGCTGTAATCCCAGCACTTGGGAGGCCAAGGCAGGTGGATTTGCCCTGAGCTCATGGGTTTGAGACCAGCCTGAGCAAGAGCAAGACCCCAATCTCAAAAAAATAGCTGGGTGTTGTGGTAGGCGCCTGTAGTCCCAGCTACTTGGGAGACCTAGGCAAGAGTTTGAGGTTGCTGTGAGCTATGATGCCACAGAACTCTACCAAGGGTGACAAAGTGAAACTCTTATCTCAAAAACAAAAAAAAACAAAACAAAGAAAAAAAGAGCTCCACTTACCTCAGCCTTACCTGTAGCTGGAACTACAAGCACCTGCCACAACACCTGGCCAATTTTTCTATTTTTAGTAGAGTCAGGGCCCTACTCTTCCTCAGGCTGGCCTAAAACTCCTAAGCTCAAGTGATCCACCTGTCTCAGCCTCCCAGAGTGCTGGGTTTACAGGTGTGAACCAGGGTGCCTGGCCCGTTTATCATATTTGAAGGAGTAGTTTGGTTAATAAAGAGTTATGCTCTGGGGTCAGAGGTTCTTCTGTCTACTGTATACATATATCCCCCCAACACTTCATAACTCAGTTGACCGTGAGAGAAGGTGATATCCTCCCCCACCCCTGTCTCAGTTGGCCCCGTGTTACCAGCCCTATATTCCACTTTGCCTCTCCCCACGGCCTCAGTTTAAGACCTTTGGATCACAGGTTTGGGATCCTAGGTGACCAGGGTGACATCCCTCCCCTGGCCTGGCTCCATTTGTATTCTACCACTGAAACCTCAAACTTTGCAGAACTTGCCTGGCCTCGGAGGAGGGCACAAGCTCCATCCTAAGGGCCCACAGGCTAGCTTTAAGCGTCCCATCAACGGTAGCCACAGTAGCTCCAGCTTTTCATTCCAGGTCCCTTATTTTCTTTCTTTCATTTTTTTTTTTTTTTTTTTTTGAGACAGAGCCTCAAGCTGTCACCCTGGATAGAGTGCTGTGGCATCACAGCTCACAGCAACCTCCCATTCCTGGGCTCA
>CAUYRH010031627.1:0-12491 GCA_963574655.1 Perodicticus potto
CTAAATATGGATCAAAATTGTTTTCACATAGTAAATGAGAAAATATCATGAATGTTACATTAATCAGGTGGATAAAAATATCTCCGATTGTATGGGAAGCCTGCACACTGTACTCCAAGCCTGAATCATTGTACACAGTTATGGCTCAATAAAAAATAATTAAAAATTAAAAAAAAAAAAAAACCCAAAAAACCATTTAAAATTAAGAGGCACCCAACCATTAATAATGCATTTGCCACAAAGAAGATAGATGTAGTAAAATTATTAAAATATGAGAAGTTAATAAAAATAATTTAAGGCACTAAAACACAAACATAAATATGTACTGAAAGCTGTGAATATAAAATTGATGAAAATAAAAATGTTAGAATTAATGCACCAATGTATTAGCAATCAAAAATATGAAATAAAATACTCTATGCATATACTTTAAAAAGCTCAAAAAGACTAGCACATTAATACATTGTCAGTTGCAGAAATATAATAGTAGAAGTGGTTGGGGAAATAAATTTAATACTTTTAGTATTTTATAAAGTCTGAAAATTTACTATTTTATTCAATAGTTCCAATTTTAAGATTTTACTGACAGCATAATAAGAAACTTGTATGAGTATATTTGTGGTAATGTTTGTTCTATAATTAAGAAAAAGGAAATGCATGATATAGTCAATTAAAGCTCCTACTTTGCACAGTACTATGTAACAGAAAGTTGACAATACAGGAAATTTGTCTTTGTTTTGCATAATTGTCGGTTACTACAGAACCACAAAGTGAGAACTGCCTGCTTTTTTTTGTTGTTGTGTGTTTTTGAGACAGAGTCTCACTATGTTGCCTCCATAGAGTTCTCTGGTGTCACAGCTCACTTGGAGTTGTCAACCTCCAACTCTTGGTTTTAAGCAATCTCTTGCCTCAGCCTCCCATGTAGCTGAGACTACAGGTGCCCACAACAGTGCCCAGTTATTGTAAACTGACCTACCTATTAAAGGACTCCTACTGGAAAAATTTCTACTCCAATTTTGAATTATATACAATAAACAAATTTTTCTAAGAAATTCAGAGGTCTCAAATACATACATACATATACATAAACAGTAAAATAAATAAATATATATGTGTGTATATATATATATATATATATAGTATTGTTTAGGATTCATTGAGGGTATAAAGAATTGGGTACACTGAGGGCATTTATTAGATAAAGTCCTTCTTATAATTGCATCCTGCCCCCAAGAGATGTGCCATATACCCTCATATAACATTACACCCCCACATTCCATCTGTTTTATAAATCTGGGAGCATTTAAGTTGGGTGAATAAATATTTAAAATTGAAATGTCTTCTTGCTGTATTGTTTCTTTGACCAGTATATAGTGTTCTTCTTTGTCTGTCTTAACTTTAGTTACTTTAAATATTTTTGTGTATGAAAATAATATTGCAACTCCTTCTTTCTTCTGATTTCCATTTGCTTGAAATACTTTTGTCCATCCCATAACCCTGAGTCTTTATATGTTTTTCAAGGCTAACATGTCTTTCTTGGAGACAAGAAATGGAAGGCTTGTGCTTTTTATCCAATCATCCTGCTTGTGCCTCTTCAGTGGTAAATTCAAACCATTGACATTTATTGAGAGAATTGGTAACTGTGGTAGAGTTCTATTCATCTTATTTTGTGAAAGTCTGTTGTGTAGTTGTATCCTTTGTGCCATTGTGGAAGCTAAGTTTTGACCTTTAGTTTCTGGGTGTTTACTTTGCTGGTGGTCCATTGTGATGATCAGTGTTGAGGATAGGTATAAGTATTTCCTGTAGAACTGGTCTTGGGGTGTGTTTCCTCGGTATTTGTGTATCCATAAAAGATTTTATTTCTTCATCACTTTTGAAGGTTAGTTTAGCAGGATGCAGAATTCTAGGCTAAAATTTGTTCTGTTCAAGATGTTGAATGTGGATGACAATTCCTTTCTGGCTTGGAAAGTTTCAGTTGAAAAATCTGCTGTCATCCTAATGGCTTAGCCTTTGTATGTCAGTTGGCACTTAGTCCTGGCTCCTTCCAGAATTTTTTCTTTCATCTTGACTTTGGACAGGTTCATTTCAATGTGTCTTGGAGAGGCTCTATTGAGTTGAGATGACCTGTGGTTTGATATCCATCTGAAAAGAGTGTGTTGGGGTCTTTAGTGAAACTTGGGAAGTTTTCATTTATCATAGTCTCAACTCGGGCTTCAATTCCATTGGGACAATCTTCTTCCCTTTCAGGGATTCCCATTATTTGTTTCTTTAAACACTTCATGGAGTCTCATAGTTCCCTAAGCAACTTGTCTGCTTTCTCTCTCTTCTACTCCTTTGACTAACTGAACTCAATAACTTTATCCTCTAGCTCTGAGGTTCTTTCTTCTCCATGGTCTAATCTATTTTTGATACTTTCCACTGCATCTTTACATTCCCTGATTGTCTCCTTCATTTCTGTATGCTCTACCCTATCCTTTCTACCTTCTACATATCTCTCATCCGACTTTCGGTTCTGTCTTTCCATTTTCTTGTCCATTCCTTTTGTTGTCTTTATAATCCATATTTTAAATTTCCTTTCTGTCAAATTCATCAATTCTTTATAGGTGGAGTCTTCTGCAGTAGCTGCCTCATGGTCCTTTGGGGGAGTTCCTCTGTTTTGGTTTTTCATGTTGCCTGAATTTTTCTGTCGGTTCCTCCTCATGTGTTATTTCTTCTTTTCACTTCCTTGTCCTCCTTTTTCCTTCTCACTTCCTCCTTTCTTCAAATTACCTTGTTTGAGAGCAGCCTGAGTCAAACCAAACTCTTCCTTTTAATAGGAATATATATGTTGCAATACATATCTGAGACAAGAGGTGGCACTGTGTTGTTTTTTAGAAGATGGAGAACACAGCTGGCAACCTCTGTGATTCTTTTTCCTAATTTAGTTGCCCACGGTGATAGACTGATTATTTTCTCAGCATTCAACCCTGCCACGTTGTGATCCCAGAGTTCATCAGAATCCTTTAAGGGCAGGTCACACAGTGCCCCAGACACCAGTACCCATGGGGTGCAGGAGACCCTCAACCTTTTTCAAGAGTAGAGTTCTGATCCTGGCAGGCAGAGTTAAGAGAGCTGTGCTTTACGACCCTGCTAAGACCTTCTTGACTTTCCCACTATGGCAACCCCCTGGCTGCTAAGAACTTCCAAGTATGGCTGTCTATATAGCCACCAAACATGAAAAATCGACTCCAACTGGCATTCAGATCTGGTTGCTGTGTACTGTTAGAGTCTGCCCACTTCTCCAACACACACTTCCTCAACACACAGCTTCCTCCCCAAACCAAAAGCTTCAGAAAGGCTTCCTCCCATCCCAGACTTCCATTGGGAGCCAGCCAATCCCAGCAGCTTACAATTACTCACCTTATGAGTCATATTTCTGCTGCTCCAGATCATACTGCATTCAGCTCACCACCTCCTTGCTGTGTTCCTTGAACTATGACTCCAGGTAAAGTCCCAGTGACAGGTATGGCTAGGTTCTCTCTTTTTCCCCAGAACAATCTGCTGAACAGTCCTTCTGGTCTGCCATCTTTCTCTCTCCCTCCCCCAAAATACTAATCTTAACTTGAAGATCGAGCAAGAAAACAAAATGAAACCCTCCTACAATTGTCCTCCCCTAGGTCTAATCTTTCAAATATCTATCAAGAAAACTATGCAAGAAAATATCTTCACAAAAGACAAGGAAACCAGATGAGGGATCAAAGTATCTAGCTTTATCATAATTATAAGAAAAGACATATTGAAAAGGGTAGAAACAATAGTTTTCTGTTATCTACAACATTCTTCTCCCAAACTTGGGCAGTGCAGTGCAGTGCAGAAGGAGACTCTGCCCCCTGCAGGTAATGAGATAAATTGTTTTATGTGTGTAAGTGTGTGTGTCTGTGTGTGTAATTTTGTTTTGGAACCTAGTATTGGTTCCACCACATTAAAACACAGTACTAGGAAAAACTCACAATCCCTGATTATAGGCTGGTGCACATGAATAGAGTTTCTAAACACATCCAAGCTAGAAGAAAATTTACCACCTAGTCAATATGTACCTAAGGTCCATCCCACTTTATCATTAGCTAAAGTTGTCTTGTACCCTGACAAAATTTTCATGGTAGTCAGGCGATAGTAGCCAAGAGCCTTGGGTTGAGCCATGGTGCTGCAATGGTCTGGGACATCATGGGCTTTGGGTACACTATAATATGGCATCAGCTATGATGGCCATGGAGACTTGTATCAGCCCTTCCCCAGAGCCAAGGTATCATAGTATTAAGAGCATTGTATTCTGATTGAAGGAAGAAGAGGGAAGTGAGTAGGAGCCTTTCTCTGGGAAGAGAGAATCATATCGGGACTTCCTGAGATACATCAGGGCTCTCAGTCTGTAAGAGTCATGACAAATGTTGGCATGTGGAGCTCTCTAGTGCTAAAGTGGTTACAGTGATGCAGGTTAAATAACTCAGCAAAAATCAGGGCCCTTTAAATTCATAGAGGACTATATGAAAAGGATATGTACAAAAAAGACCATGCTAAAACAAATATATGGATCTCTAATGCCCATACATTAATGGGTGTTAACCCAAACAACAATAAAATTCAGGGAAATATGAAATAACCAGACAGACCAAATAACATGCTAATGACTGACCCTGAAAAGATGGAGACATATGATGTCTCAGACAAAGACTTCAAAATAGCTGTTTTTGAGGAAGCTCACAAAGCTTCAAGAAAACCCAGGGAAAGCAATAAAGAAAACTAAAAACCTTAAGATAAATTTAACAAAGAAATTGAAATAATTACAAGAAAAAAACCCAGAAAGCCTACAACTAAAAATTAAAATGAATGAAGTGAAAAATGCTTTAGAAGGTCTCAACAACAGGTGAAGAAGAAGAATGAGAAAGTTTGATGGTAAGCTATTAAATAATACAAAGTTAAAAGGAGGAAAAAAATAAGAAAAGGAATAAAATGAAATGAAAACAAGTTATAAGATCTATGTGATCACATCAAAAGAGCAAACTGAAGAGATACTGTCACTCAAGAGAGAGTAGAAAAACAAAAGGAGGAGACATCTAATTAAAAAAAATAGAAAAATTTCCAAAGCTACAAATGATACAAATGTCTAGCATGGGAAGGGCAGAGGATTTCACCCAAATAAATCTACTGCAATGTGTATGATGATAAAATTATGATAGGTCACGGACAAAGAAAGCATCCTAAAGACAGCAGGAAAAAAGAGGTAAATAACATATGAAGAAGTTCTGATATACCTGGAAGCAAACTTCTCGTCAGACCTTATAGGGAAGGAGTGAGTGGGCTGACAAATGCAAACTCTGGGGGAAAAAAGCCAACAAATAATAATGTTCTAAGAACATTATCCTTCAGACGTAAAGAAGAAATAGACTTTCCTAAACAAACAAAAACTGAGAGAATGCATAAATACAAGAACTTTCTTATAAAAATGATTAAAGAGATTTCTTAAATCTAGAAAGAAAGGACCACTTACTGAAATTTAGACCATAAAAACTAGACTTATAGTGTCCAATGGAGAGAATAGAGAGCACAGAATTAAAACCACACATGTACAGTAAATTGAGACCTTCAATAAAGGTGCAATGAATACAAAGTAGGGACATGATAATTTCTTCCACAAGTGAATATCCACATATAAAAGAAGACTGGACCCTTATTTTATATCATATAGAAAATCAAGTCCAAAAGGATTAACTGAAACTGTGAAACTCCTACTGGAAAGCACAGAAGAAAACTCTTAGATTGGATATGGCCATGATTTCTTATATTTGACCAAAAAAGCACAAGCAACAATTGCAAAAATAGACAAGTTGAACTATAGCACACTAAAACCCTCTCCACAAAGTGAAAAGCCACTTACGGAATGGGGAAATTACTTGCAAATTATGTATCTGACAAGTAGTTAATATCTAAAATATATGAGGGCCTCCTACAATTTAATGGCAATAACAACAAAACTAAATAATGTAATTAAAAGGGGAACAATGGATTTGAATAGACAGATCTCCAAAGCTGCCTACAAGTGTATGAAAAGAAACTATGCATCCATAATCATCTGTGAAATGCAAATTAAAACAGCAATGTGACATAAACTCACACCTCTTAGTATGACTATTATCAAGTAATCAAAAGATATCAAGTGTTGCTGAGGATGTCGGAAAATTGCAATCCACATACATGGTTAGAAGGAATGTAAAATGATGTAGTAGCTATGGAAAGCAGTAGGGATATTTCTCAAAAAAATTAAAAATACAACTACCATATGAGCCAGCAATCCTACTTTCTGGATATATACTCAAAATAATTGAAATTAAAATCTTGAAGAGATGTCTTCACTCTCGTTTTCATAGCAGCATTATTCAAAATAGTCCAGATGTAGAACCAACCCAAATGTCCAGTCCACTAACAGAAGAATGGATATGATTGTGAAATATATACACACACTGGAGTATTATTCAGCCGTAAAAATGGATGTCCTGTCATATGTGACAATGTAGATGAACTTGTAGGACATTATGCTAAGTGAAATAAGCCAGTCACAAAAGGACAAATACTACATGATTTCACTTATACGAAGTATCTGTAATTGTTAAACTCATAGACACAGAAAACTTAATTCTGGTGACCAGGGGCTATGAGGACGGGGGCATAGAGAATTCCTATGTGAGGCATACAAAGTTTCAGTATTGAAAGATAGTTAAGTTTTAGAGATTTGCTGTGAAAGCTTGTGCCTTCAAGCAAGCTAAAGTTAACAAGACTATATTTTATAATTAAAATTTTTTCAGAGAGTAAATCACATGTTAAATTTTCTTTCCATATGTATAAAACAAAAGCAAGATGAAACTTGTGTGTGCTTCCCCCAGAAATTATCAGACAAACACTGAAAAATGAGGAACTATCAAAAATATGGCAAGAATCTGAATAGCTTCATGATCTCAGCATGTTCCAACTAAACCCAAGAGGGGTGATTACAGATGTAACGTCACTACTGCTCCTCAGAGCCTGTGAGATTTGCTTCAGAGAAGGTCCTTGTCTTTCACTTCCTGGTATAAATATAACTATATTTTATAGGATGGAGAGGCATCAAGAAACTTCCTCAATCAAGTTGAGAAAATAAATGTATGTCAGAATCGGAAGTAAGTCTTTGCCTTTTCACCTTCTTTATTTTAGTCAAGAAGAAATTATACTAAAGCCTCAAACTGAGACCCACAAATTATATACATGTACCATTCTTAAGAATCAAGTTTTCCTTGACTTTGCAAATGAGTAGGCATCAAGATTGGCTTTTATCTCTGAAAAAAGGCATGCCGTCTCTCAGGAGCAGTGTGCAAAGAAACAGAGAGGGAAGATGATCTATGAAAAGTGTTAACTGCGTTTCTAGCAGTAGTCATCCTGTGCTTGCTTTATTTGGGCTTTGTCACTTTTAGGCTGCTTATTAATATCATGTTTCTATTTTCATCTCAAACATATTGCTTATTTCTACTTTTATAACTATAATTTGACAGTAATATATTTTCTCCTGCACATTGCTAAGACAAAATTAACTTTGATGCATCTTGCTTCTTAAAAATGTGTACATGCAGGGCTCAGTGCCCATAGCTCAGTGGGGAGGGCGCGAGCCACATACGCCAAGGCTGGCAGGTTCGAACCCAGCCAGGGCCAGCTAAACAACAATGACAACTGCAATAAAAAAAGCAGCCGGCATTGTGGCAGGTGCCTGTAGTCCCAGCTGCTTAGGAGGCTGAGGCAAGAGTTTGCTTAAGCCCAAGCATGTGAGGTTGCCGTGAGCTGTGATGCCATAGCACTTGACTAGGGTGACAAAGTGAGACTCTCAAAAAACAAAAAATGTGTACCCACAGGCTTTTCTGATTTTAGTAGTAGAGTTTGATTTCAATTAATTCCCCTTATAACATGCTCACTGAAATTTTCTTTGATTTTCTTGATCAATAATTTATAGAATTCTCACTGTTGCAAAACATCCCCCAAATGCCAGCACTCTATTCATCATAAAAACATAAGGCCATTTTCAGGCATCATATGGGTCTTATTCTAATGAAGGAGTTAATACTTAGATGCAAGTGATTGATAAGATATATTTAGAGAAGTAAGATTTTGAGTATATACATTTATTTTGGTGAAAGACTCATAATTTTATTGGAATGTTGAAGAAGTTCATGTAAATAGACAAAGAAATTCAAAAAACCAAGATGCTTAAGAATCATTCTCACAATGAAATAGTGCTAAAGTTTTTTCTTAACTTTTTTTTTTAATAAAATCTGCTTTCATTCACTTTTATGTAGACATCTTGCCCTTGGAACGGGTCACTTTCTGTGCATCCTCATCTAGGCTGGTTATCTTTTTTCAGTTTTTGTTTCACTTGAAGGGAGACTGATACTCTCTTGCTTCCACATCCGTTTTCAGTTGTGATAGCCTATGTGTTCCAGGCTTGTGCTCAGGGCCCCAGCTTTGCTGTCATGGTCACAACATCCTTATTAATCATCAACGTTCCACGTTTCATAACTTACAGCTTCCTCCTGACCTCCAGCTATCCCCTTTTCTCCATCAGGTGGAGACTAACAGGGAAGGGACCTGGACAGATGCTTCTTGTTGATAAGGCATTTTCCTTTCACTCTGTCACAGCCCGCCAGCCCTGCTGTGGCTTTCTTTCTGAGCACTAACTTACAGTTCATAGCATTTTTTCTTCTCACATGTCCTAAGAGCCTCCGCCCTACTTCAATGGGTTATTTCAGGATCCCAGAGAAGTTCTAGATCTTGTAAACGAAAACTGTTTAAAAGCCTACAGTGGGTTATTAACTGACCTAGAGCAAATCAGACCTCAAGCACAATTTCTAGATGTTTCATGTTGTATGTCTGAAAATTTCACACCCTGACCTTTCTACTCCCAGCTTTCTCTGTTCCTGTTAGCGACATCTGTTCTCTGTTTGGGACTTCCAGAGAAGCATGAATACATCCCCTTTGCCACTTGGCTGCTGACACACAAATACATCTTAATTTCAGAATGTTTTCTGCTAGGTGCATCTTAAAGAGTAGCTGCAAACAACCACTGACTCCCTCCCTATTCTCCAGGGAAGGCTGTGGATGTTCTTAGTGTTAGAGTGGTATAGAAAGCTGTTGGTAGAGATGGATCAGACTTTTGATCAAGTAAATGTTTGTGTTTTATGGAACCTAGATAAAGTTTTCTGTACTTTTCTGTATACATGCTGTGCACACACGCACACACACACACATCACTAGAATTTCTAAAGAAACATCACATATAGTATCTTTACATCTGCTTTTATTCTTCCTAGAACATTTTGCTAAAATAGCGTTACACCTTGTTCTTTCCCTCCTTCAGTTTTTTTGCATAAACAAAAGTCACCTTTGAAGTGAGGCCTTCCTTGATTTTCCTATTTGCTTTGTTTACTTAAAGTTCAATCAGTATCTGTTCACTAGGAAGAATGCAGAAAGGCAAGGATATTTTAGATTTGTAACTTATGTATTTACAATGCCTAATCACATGGTATCAAAAGTATTGCTTTATGAATGTTTAGTTTTATATCCACAATGACTTGAAGGAAGGCAGGTCAGGCCTTATTATCACCACTTTCAGATGCAAAGGTTTCCAATTGCAGAAAAAATAATGCAATCCAGGGCTCCTGACCAACTCCTAACATGGAGATGTGTCATTGCTTCTATATACGATATTCCTAAGATACATTAGCTGCAGGTGATCAGCCCGCCTGAGTCTTCCACACAGTAGAACATGCCTGTGTGAAGGACAGTGTGTGTGACACACCTGTGGTCCTCTTGCTTCACCATGTAAGGATGTCAGGGTTGTCCGAGTCCCCAGCTGTTTCTTACCATCATATATCTCAAAGCCTTCTGTGTCTGGATATGGAAATTCATAACACAGGTCAGCTTTTCACAATAGCCTCTAATGAAGGAGTTTCTTACATTAGACAATCTTCAGTTCATAACTCAGATACTATACCCATGAAGAGTGTGACCTTCACCCAGTTGTTTAACCTTTTTTTTTTTTTTTTAATTTCAGGTTAATGTTACTTTACAAACAACTAGGTTGCATCATTTACATTTGTTAGGTAGAGTTTCTCTTGTATGTTTAACCTTTTATACTTCCTCTTTAACAATGATAACATGGGAAAATGATAGTATCTGTCACATGAGGTATTGTGAGTATTAAATCTCTTATTACACACACAGAGCCTAGAACTAAAACCAAGTATATTATTAAAGATCTATACATTGTTGACAACTTTTATTGGAGTATTCAACTAATATTTGTTAAGTACTAATTTTTCCAAGTAAAGGAGAGAGAGAGAGAGAGCAAGGAAATACTTGATTACTACCTTTCTATAACTCACAGTAAAAAAGTACAGTGATTTGGTTTTTTGTTTTGTTTTTTGCAGTTTTTGGCCGGGGCTGGGTTTGAACCCACCACCTTCGGCATATGGGGCCAGCACCCTACTCCTTTGAGCCACAGACGCCACCCACAGTGATTTGTTTTAATTTGAGATTAAAATTGTGAAAAAAAAAATAAGCAAAAAAGAAATGGCAAAATGAAAAACCATCTTGAGAGAAATGAAGAGGGCATTCAGAACTGGCACTAAGGTGTGTAGAAATAAAAAGTCAGAGGGAATCATATCTTTTATTTGATACAAGTTGCATTAAATAGCTTAACTACTATGAATTTGCTTGATTAACAGGTTTCATAAGAAATTGCTTAGTACACACAATTCTCAGCATCACCCAAAACACTATTAGGATACATAGGTAAGCAAAACATCGTAAGTAATTTTTTCTTTTCTTTTCTTTTTTTTTTTTTTTTGTAGAGATGGAGTCTCACTTTATCGCCCTTGGTAGAATGCCGTGGCGTCACACAGCTCACAGTAACCTCCAACTCCTGGGCTTAGGTGATTCTCTTGCCTCAGGGTCCAGAGTAGCTGGGACTACAGGCACTCGCCACAACACTGGGCTATTTTTTGTTGTTGTTGTTTGTTTTGCAGTTCAGCCGAGGCCGAGTTTGAACCTGCTACCTTCAGTATATGGGGCCAGCGCCCTACTCACTGAGCCACAGGCATCATCCTATTTTTTTTTTTATTAGATCATGACTGTGTACATTACTCTATTTATGGAGTACAATGTGCTGACTCTATATACAGTCTAGAATTAGTACTTCCCCACTCTTTTAAATTCAGTATATAAATGTGTGATAAGCAGCCCCCAATATAATAAAAACTGGATTTTGTTTCTTTGCTGGAAGACTAGTATGTGAAGAGTACAATGTGGAAATATTTTTGTGATTTATTGTACTGAAAATTAAGTAAATGATATTTAGGTTGTGCTGGCAGCATAGAGCATAAACAATTAATTTATTCTCCTGCATGAGAAGAGCAGGGTGGAAATACTTCATAAAGCAGTGGCCTTGAATCTGGGCCATGTAGGATGAACAGAAGTTGAAGGGGGAAAAGCTATGCAGGAGATGGGGAAGATATAGCTGAGTTGTAAGTCTAGGTATAAACACATATATAGATATAGATTTATAGGTATAAGAACAGGTAAGTAAAGTGAAATATAATAGTAATTTAAAACAAAGTCAAGAAAAATAAAGACTTAGTAGAAATGCAAAGTAGGATCATAGTAAAATTGGTTTTGGATGATATATTTTTAGAGGTAAATAATTCCAGCTGTCACTAACAAGGCTTCACACCTGACCCTTTGCTTTATTTTCACAGTATGAAGTGCAGACAGCCTCTTAGAAGATGTGGAACACGACTGGCAGTGCAGTAACTGAGTTCGTTCTACTTGGGCTCACAGATCGTCCAGAACTCCAGCCTGTCCTCTTCGTGCTGTTCCTGGTGGTTTACCTCCTCACCCTCTTGGGCAATCTGGGCATGATAATGCTGATCAGACTGGACTCCCGCCTTCACACGCCCATGTACTTCTTCCTCAGTAACTTAGCTTTTTTAGACTTGTGCTATACCTCAAATGCAACCCCACAGATGCTGATTAATTTCTTATCAGAGAAGAAGACCATTTCCTTTGCTGGCTGCTTTACACAGTGTTACATTTTCATTGCACTTCTGCTCACCGAATTATATACACTGGCAGCAATGGCCTATGACCCCTATGTGGCCATATGCCGCCCTCTGCACTACAGTGCGAGGATGTCCAGGCAAGTCTGCATTTGCCTGGCCACGTTTCCTTACGTCTATGGCTTCTCAGATGGGCTGTTCCAGGCCATCCTGACCTTTCGTCTGAACTTCTGTAGATCCAACGTCATCAACCACTTCTACTGTGCGGACCCACCACTCATTAAGCTTTCTTGCTCAGATCACTATGTCAAAGAACGTGCCATGCTCATCTCAGCTTCCTTTAACCTCTCCAGCTCCCTTACCATCATCCTGGTGTCCTATGCC
>CAUYRH010031629.1:0-47445 GCA_963574655.1 Perodicticus potto
CAGTTATAGCACAAGAAATGGGGAGGGGGGCAAGAGAGGGGAGGGGAGGGGGGAGGATGGGTGGAGGAGGGTGATTGGTGGGATAACACTTACGGTGCATCTTACAAGGGTACAAGTGAAAATTACTAAATGTAGAATATAAACGTCTTCATATAGTGATTAAAAGGCCATGAAGGCTATGTGAAATAGTTCAATGAAAATATTTCAGATTGTATATGAAGTCTGCACATTCTGCCCCATGATTGCACCAATGTACACAATTATGATTTAATAAAAATTAAAAATAAAATAAAAATAAAACTTTTTAAATTAATGTCAAAACAAGGAAAAAAATAAATTGATAAATTTACATTATTTGATTTAAAGACTTATTTTAAAGCTATGGTCATTAAGACAGTGTGGTGATGGTATGAGTTTAAGTCAATAGTTCAATGGAAAAGAATAGAAATGCATGAAGTACACAGACATTGATATAGTTAATTAATTTATGGGAAAATCATAAATATAATTTTGTGAAAAACATGTCATCTCTAAATAGAGGGCTAGAATAACTCTGCTCACTAACCAAAATAATTATTTCAAAATACAATGACGTTCTACTATTTCTTTCCAGTAGAATGTCATAGCAAACTTGGCTTAGATGAAGATCTCTGAAACAGAACAGAAAATGTACTAACCATAAAGGTCAAAAAGTAAATTGCATTTTATAGAAATTAAAGACTTCTGTTCATGAAAGAATTCCTTTAAGATAAAAGGCAAGTTACAGAATTGGAGAAAATATAAACAGTACATAATACCAACATATATCTTATACCAAATTATTTAAAGAACTTCTTTATATCAAAAAATAAAAATAGAAATAATACAATAAAAACAAGCAAAGTATTTGAACAAACACTTCACAAAGGAAGACATGCCAGTGACCAAAAGGCACAAGGTAATGTGCTGAACATCATTAGCCTTCAAGAAATGGAAATTAAAACTATGTGAAATACCACTTCACACCAGCTAAAACGTTGACAAGTTTGTGGAGCAATTGAAATGCTCTTGCATTGTAGATGGAAATGCAAAGTGATTTTTCATTCTTATAAATTTGCTTTTTATAAAATTAAACATGCCCCCACCACACTACCAACAAATTGTACTTCTAGATATGCTTTTCCAAAATAAATGAAATCATATGTCCAAACAACTTTTAATAGAATATTGATAGCAAATTTAATATTAAGCCAAAAATTTCTATCAACAAGAGAATATATAAACAAATTATAGCATATTCACATAATGGAGTACTAATATGTTTTCACTGACATTCTGTTGAGCACATTATGTTAAATGTTCAGATCTAGAAGTTTGTATATTACATTATACCACTGACATAAAATTTTAGAACATGCCTTTGGGACCATCCAGCAAGATTAGCCCATATCTCAAAGTCCCAAAACACCAGATGCTGGCATGGGTATGAAAAGAAGGGAACACTTGTACACTGCTGGTGGAATTACAAACTAAGACAGCTTTTTTGGAGAAAAGTATAGAGAATCCTCAAAGATCTAAAAGTAGACATTCCATTTGATCGTGCAATCCTATTACTACTTATCTACCCAGAAGAACAAAAATCATTTTACCACAAAGACATTTGCACTAGAAAGTTTATTGTGGCTCAATTCATAATTGCCAAGTCAGGGAAGCAACCTAAGTGCCCATTGACCCATGAATGGATCAACAAACTGTGGTATATGTATACCATGGAATATTATTCAGCCATTAAAAAATATGGAGACTTTACATCTTTTACATTTACCTGGATGGAGTCAAAATACATTCTTCTTAAAAAAGTATCACAAGAATGAAAAAATAAATATCCAATGTACTTCATATTAATATGAAATCAACATATAAACAATTACATGCTCAGAACGAACACTAAAACACGAATATAGTCCATTCAGGGGTAGAGGGAACCAGGAGGGAGAAGTGGGGAGGATGTTTGGCAGAAAGAGGAAGGGGACGAGACAGGATCTCACCTAATATGCACATTGTGAGGGTGTATAACCTGCCCCCTGGGTGAGTGAGGGGCTCTTCTACAAAAGGAACTTTACTCTATAAGTGAGAACAATGTAACCTGAAATTGTATCCTCATATTAATTTGAAAAAAATAAAATACTCACAAAAAAAGTTTTAGAACATGCTGAAATCTATCACGTTAGTTGTTTCTTTTGGCCAAGATTGGGTATTAATTGATTACAAATAGGAATGGTGGAACTTTCTGAGATAATAGGAATGTTCCAGATCTTCATTGCTGTGGTGGTTACATAGGTGTAGATGAGGGCTGTCCAGAAAATATCCAGTCATATACTATGAAAAGTAGAGACACACACAGCTGGATGCTTTCTAGACGGCCCTCGGACAGTTGTCAAAAACTCATCTAATTTTACTCTTAAGTTTTGTGCATTTTCTTTTAGTTAAACTACATACTCAAATACCAAACCAAACCAAACCTTAAATTTGATAGAGGTCTGGGTTGAAGTTAAACCTCTAACATTTAATAGCTGTGTGTCCTTTGGCATGTTACTTCCCTTGCTTAAGTCTCAGTTTTCCCATCTGAGAAAAATTTTCGTGATACCACATTTAAAGGTACATAGGAGAAATAAACACAATAATCGATCATGTAGTATTATTCTGGACACTTAATGGTCTCTCAATAAACATTAACCATTATAATTATTGTTTTTAGGAACTGATTATTAATATTTCTTTCTCGTTATCTTTTGATTTTGGCAAAATTTACTCTGAGCTTAGGAAAGGACAGTCAAAGGAGAGAGCTATACAATTTATAGAAAATGCCCTTGTCTTGGAATTATGCAACCCAGGTTCCAGCCTATTTCTGTAAAAACCATTGTGGGGTGTAGCAGGAGGAGACATGACCCACTAGGAACACAGGTAGTTTAGAGTCACAGAGACCTCGATTTGGATCCTGCCTCCACAATTTATAAACTACCCACTACAGCTCATAAGCTCCACTGTATAATCTTGAGTAAGCTAAATTAATATCTCTGATCCTAAGTTTCATCTCTCAAGTGGAAATATACCACATAACTACCCCACAGAGCTGTCTGGATTAAAACTGATAGCATGTGTAAAGGGTTTGGCACTTAGCAAGTTCTGAATAAGTAATACGTAGGCCCTCTATTAACAGGGTCTGTATCTGCACAGTCAAAAAAGAGTCAATTGAAAGTATTCAGACAGAAAAGCAATAAAAATTAATATACAATATTGCAACTACAAGTGTAGCATTTGGATTTTATTAAGTATCTCAGGGGCTTGAGTATCCTTGGATTTTATTAAGTATTACAAGGATTTGAGTCATCCTTGGTTTTTGCTACCCATGGGGGTCCCTGGAACCGACCCTCTACAAGCACCAGAGGATGAAGACTTTTTTTTTTTTTTTTTGAGACAGAGTCTCACACTGTCACCCTCTGTAGAGTGCTGTGATGTCACAGCTCACAGCAACCTCAAACTCTTGGGCTTAAGCGATTCTCTTACCTCAGCCTCCCAAGTAGCTGGGACTACAGGCACCTGCCACAATGCCTGGCTATTTTCTGCTTGTAGTTGTCATTGTTGTTTGGCAGGCCTGGGCTGGATTCTAACTCATCAGCTCTGGTGTATGTGGCTGGTGCCTCACCACTGAGCTACAGGTGCCAAGCCCAGAGGATGAAGTTATTTCATTTTCCCTCCTCTTCCTTGGATATACACACTTAGTATTGAAAGCTTCCATTAAATTAGGGGAAGTGATCTCTGAGGCAACTTTATTTATATATTTTAAAATTATTTTTAGAGACAGGGTATTGCTGTATTAACTCAAGCTGGTGTACAGTAGTATAATCACAGCCCATAGCAGCTTAACACTTCTAGTACAATCACAGCCCATAGCAGCCTAACACTTCTAGACCCACTTCTAGCTATCCTCCCACTTTAGCCTTCCAAAGTGCTGGAATAACAAGTGTATACCAATGATTTTGGCTAATTTTCTTTCTTTTCTGGTTTTTAGAAATGGGTGGGATCTTACCATGTTGCCCAGGCTGGTCTTGAACTACTGGTCTCAAGTGATCCTTCTGCCTCAGCCTCCTGTGTAGCTCAGATTATAGGCACAAGCCACTGCACTAGGCCTGAGGCAACTTTAAACCTTTTAATTCAGGTCAGGCACAGTTGGATCACGCCTGTAATCCTGGCACTCTGGGAGTCTGAGGCAGGTGGATTGCTTGAGCTCAGGAGTTGGAGACCAGCCTGAGCAAGAGCAAGTCCCCATCTCTAAAAAACGCTGGGTATTGTGGTAGGAGCCTGTAGTCCCAGCTACTTGGGAGGCAGAGGCAAGAGGATTACTTGAACCCAAGAGTTTGAGGTTGCTGTGAGCTATAAAGCCAGGGCACTCAACCCTAGGGCAACTCAAAGTGAGACTCTATCTCAAAACAAACAAATAATCAAACAAAACAACAACAAACAAAAACCTACCACTTTTTCTTTTCTTTTCTTTTTCTAAGAGCTTTTTTTTTTAAATTTAATTTTACTGTTGGGGATTCATTGAGGGTATAAGAAATCAGGTTACACTGATTGCATTTGTTAGGTAAAGTCCCTCTTACAATTGGGTCTTGCCCCCAAAAAAGGTGTGGCACACACCAAGACCCCATGCTCCTCCCTCCTTACCTCTCTCTGTTCTTTCTTTCCCCCTCACTTCCTCCTTCTTTCTCTCTCTGCTTTCCCCTTCCCCCACTCCCACTGTGTGATTAATTGTCATTAATTATCTTCATATCAAAATTGAGTACATAGGATTCATGCTTCTTCATTCCTATGATGCTTTACTAAGAATAATGTGTTCCACTTCCATCCAGGTTAACTTAAATGCTGTAAAGTTTCCATTTTTTAAAATGGCTGAATAGTAGTATTCCACGGTATACTACAGCTTGTTAATCCACTCCTGGGTTGGTGAGTATTTAGGCTGTTTCCGCATTTCGGCAATTGTAAATTGAGCTGCAATAGTTTAGTGCAAGTGTCCTTATGATAAAAGAATTTTTTCCCTTCTGGGTAGATGCCCAGTAGTGGGATTGCAGGATCAAATGGGAGGTATAGCTTGAGTTCTTTGAGGGTTCTCCAAACTTCCTTTCAAAAAGGTTGTATTAGTTTGCAGTTCCAGTAGCAGTGTAAAAGTGTTCCCTTCTCTCCACATCCACACCAGCATCTGCAGTTTTCAGATTTTGTGATGTGGGCCATTCTCACTGGAGTTAGATGGTATCTCAGGGTGGTTTTGATTTGCATATCTCTAATAATTAGGGATGATGAGCTTTTTTTTCACGTTTGTTAGCCATTCATCTATCTTATCTAGAGAAGATCCTATTCATGTCCTAGGACACAAAACAAACATCAACAAAATCAAAAGAATTGAAACTTTACCTTGTATCTTCTCAGACCACAAGGCACTAAAGGTAGAACTCAACTCCAACAAAAATATTCAACCCCACACAAAGGCATGGGAATTAAACAACTTTCTATTGAATGACAGTTGAATGCAGGAAGAAATAAAAGAAGAAATCATTACCTTTCTTGAGCATAGCAACAATGAAGACACAAGCTACCAAAACCTGTGGGATACTGCAAAAGCAGTTCTGAGAGGAAAATTTATTGCTTTAGATGCCTACATCTGAAAAACAGAGAGAGAGTGCGTCAAAACAAGCCATCTTATGGAATTGGAAAAAGAAGAACAATCTAAGCCTAAACTGAGCAGAAGAAAAGAAATATCCAAACTTAAATCAGAGACCAATGAAATTGAAAACAAAAGAATCATTCAGAAAATTAATGAAACAAGGAGTTGGTTTTTGGAAAAAATAAGTAAAATAGATAAACCTTTGGTCACACTAACTAGAAATAGAAAGGAAAATCTCTAGTAACCTCAATATGAAATGATAAAGGGAAAATTACAACTGATGCCACAGAAATACAAGAGATCATCTCTGAATACTACCAGAAACTCTATGCCCAGAAATTTGACAATGTGAAGGAAATGGATCACACCTTCTCCCTAGACTTAGCCAGGAAGAAATAGAGCTCCTGAATCGACCAATTTCAAGCACTGAGATCAAAGAAACAATAAAAAATACTCCAACAAAGAAATGCCCTGGTTTGGATGGCTTCACACCAGAATTCTATCAAACCTTCAAATAAGAGCTTATTCCCATACTGTAGAAAGTATTCCAAAAAATTGAGGAGAAAGGAATCTTCCCCAACATGTTCTATGAAGCAAATATCACCCTGATACAAAACCAGGAAAAGACCCAATTAAAAAGGAGAATTTCAGACCAATTTCACTAATGAATATAGATGCAAAAATTCTCAACAAAAGTCTAGTCAATAGATTACAGCTTATCATCAAAAAAGTCATACATCATGATCAGGTAGGTTTCATCCCATGGATGCAAGGCTGGTTTAATATACTCAAGTCCATAAACATTATCCACCGTATTAACAGAAGCAAAAACAAAGACCATATGATCCTCTCGATAGATGCAGAAAAAGCATTTGATAAAATCCAGCATTGTTTTCTAATTAGCACATTGAAGAGTATAGGCATAGATGGCACATTTCTTAAGGTGATCAAAGCTATCTATGACAAACCCACAGCTAATATTTTACTGAATGGAGTAAAACTAAAAGCTTTTCCTCTTAGAACCGGAACCAGACAAGGTTGTCTTCTGTCACCATTACTATTCAACACAGTGCAGGAAGTTCTAGCCAATACAATTAGGAAAAATCCCCCACTTTTTAATTAATCTAATTTTAAATGTTTGAACTTGTGAGAATAATCTGTAGGTATATATATATATATGTGTGTGTGTGTGTGTGTGTGTGTGTGTATATATATATATATATATATATATGTATATTTGGGCCAGCGCCATACTCCTTGAGCCACAGGTGCTGCGTACTACCAATCTATATTTTTAGCTAAGATGAACCAAAAGTTCCTGCAGAAATTCATCCTACCTTCAAATCTTTTCACAAAAGTAGAGTAGAATGATAGATGCCAGGACTAGGAAGGTGTAGGGAGACAATGTCAGTCAAAAAGTAGCACAAAACGGGGATGATAGCTTGAAAAATTAAATCAAACCCAAAACACAAAAGTGTATCTTCACTCAGATTACAAGGATCCCCTGGCCCAAGCTCATCAATGCCTGGGTCACTGTGTTTCCTGTTACTAAGGCTACAAGCATTTGTTTACACAAAGAGCACATCTTTAACCATTTTAAAAAATAAGACATAGGGACAGATTGTACTCCACTGAGGGAAAAAAAAAAAACAACCACAGTATTCATCTAGGGAGGCTGAATATGATAAACCCTTTAATTTCAAGAATAACATGGTCAAGGAGCTCAGGGAAGCAATGACTTAATTTTATATTTGGTTTGAAGATGAAAATCTCTACTTTCCTTCATCTGTTAAGGAACACAATGCAGCAATGTGAATTTCTGAGAGATGTCAGCAAAATATATGGTGGTTTTCCAGTATAGATTCCCTTGTAGATTTAAAGAGTCTTGGAAACACAGAAAGAAAAGATTGCATATTAATTATGTACTGAAAGCTCGCAGAGTTACATGTAGAAATTGGCAGCCCAGGAAGGGAGTGTGGGTTGCCCACATTAATGGATATTAAAGCTGGAATGAGATCCAAAGTGTAAGACTTCTCCAATGAAATTCCTCTTTTACATATCTTATACTAACTCCACTTAGAAATGAGAAACCACAAGCACATTGGAAGTTACAGTTCTAACCCTGTGGATACAGAACCCATTTGCCACTGAATTAGGAGGTAGATGTTCCTAACTCAGTCAGTGGAGTTGGATCTGACTGAACATCTGACTCTCAGTAGCTTACTTCTGTTTTGGGTTTTTGATTAATATATTTTTAAAACAAAATTCTGCTGATTCATTCAGGGCTGGTCACACCTAGGTACATGACTATCACATATCATTATCAAAATGTTAAAAAGTACAGATCAAGAGAAAAATCTTACAAACAGCCAGAGAATAGTGAAGCATTACATTACATGTTGGGAAACTATGATAGAATTCATATAGATATCTGTCAGAAACCATGTACACTAGAGGATGCCAGAATAAAGAAATTTTCAGACAAAGGAAAACTGAAGGAGTGTTTTTATGGTGAATTTTGCACCACCAGGAATACCAAAGGAAGCTTTTTAGGCTAACAGGAAACAATACTAGACAAAAACTTGATTGTTCCAAATAAGAATGAATGGCTATGGAAGTCATAAACCTCTGAGTTAAAGGTAACAATTATTTCATTTCCACTTTATATGATTTAATTTACTCGTGACTATATATAGCAAATTTATAACATTAGCTTGTTGAGTTATAACATATATATTTAATGATAATGACAAATATAGCATATAGAAAAAAAATGGTAAGTGGACCAATACGGTGGCAAGATTTCTGCATTTTATGTTAAGTGGCACTATATGTAGTATTAACATAAGGTAGAATGTGAAATGTTTAAGGATATCTATGATAATCCTCAGAGGAATCACTGAAAATTTTTGCAAAGAGGTAAAATTAAAAATCCAATAGATATGATAAAATTAAATTCTAAAAAATATTCAGATGACTCAAAAGCAAATAGAAAGGAAAAACAACAACAAAAGGTGGAGCAAACAGGAAAGAATCAACTGGTAGACTTAATTCAACCATACCAGTAATTACATTAAATGTTAAGACTTTAAACAGTCCAAAGAAAAGGTCAAGACTTTCTGTGTGAATAAAAATATAATACTTCACTATATACTGTGATAGGACAACCACTTTAAAACAAAAGACACAAATAGAAAGTAAATACATCAATAAGATATACAATAAAAACATCGTATTAGATAGTCTCTAAGATGGTTGCCAAGTATCTCTGTCTCCTCATATTCACACAATTGTATAATCTCTTTCCCCTCAATGGTGGGCTTGAATTACTGATTTGCTTCTGATAAATAGGGTAAGGCAGAAATGGTGCCTTCTAAGGTTAAATTATAAACTACCTCTGGTTTTCTATCATGGGTTCTCTTTCTCTTTTTCTCATCACTTGCCCTGAGGAAAGCCAAGTAACTGCCATATTTTGAGGACACCCAGCTAAGCCTGTCGAAAGCCCACATGCAGAGGAACTGAGGCTCTCAGAGGAACTGACAGCTGCTTGAATGAGTTTGAAAGTGGATTTCCCAGCCCAAGTGGAGCCTTGAAATTACTATATATGCTCTACAATTGGTTTACTGATTTGCACAAAACAACTTGCTATAATTTTGATTGATATTGCATTGTATCTATAATCAAGTCAAGAAGAATTGACATCTTAGCAATACTGAATCTTTCTTTCAACAAACATGGGATATCTTTGCATTTATTTGTTTTTCTAAATATCTTTTATTAGAGTTTTATAGTTTTATAGTTTCTCTCATATAGATCTTATACATATTTCATTACATTTATACCTAAGTATTTTATTCTCTTGAATGCTAATGTAAAGGGTGATATGTTTTTAATTTTAAATTTCATTTGTTCATTGATGGTATATAGGGATGCAATTGACATTTTATGTTAACCTTATAGATACAAGATACAACCTTGATGTGATTGCTGACTAGTTCCAGGAATTTCATTTTTGCTATTTTTGTTGATTCTTTGGGATTTTCTACATAGATAATCATGTCAAATGCAAGCAAAGATAATTTTATTTCTTTCTTTGAAATTGATGCTCTTTTTATTTATTTCCTTTTTTTCTCATATTACATTAACTAGGTCCGTATAGTGTTGAACAGTAGTGATAAGAGGTTAAGAATGGACATTCTTTTCTTATTCCTGATTATGAGGAAATGTGTCTAGTTTATCATTATTAAGGACGTTATTAGCCATTGAGGTTTTTGCCTAACAGATGCTCTTTGTAAAGTTGAGGAAATTCCACTCTTTCTCTAATTTGCTGAGAGTTTTATCATGAATAGCTCTTGAATTTTATTAAATGCTAAGTAGTTTTTTCAAAATCTATTTGATGATATGATTTTGTTTTTGTCTGCTTATGCCATCATTTTCATTATTATATTTTCAAATATTGAAGCAGACTTGCAGACTTATATAGATCCTTTTGGTCATAATGCATAATTATTGTTTATGCATCATTGGATTTCATTTGCTAAAATTTTGTCGATAATTTTTGGGTGTATATTCATGTTTTTATATACTTATTATATATATGTTTTCTTTCTTTTTTTTTTTTTGAGACAGAGCCTCAAGCTGTCACCCTGGATAGAGTGCCGTAGCATCACAGCTCAGAGCAACCTCCAATTCCTGGACTCAAGAGAGTCTTTTGCCTCTGCCTCCCAAGTAGCTGGGACTATAGGTGCCCACCACAACGCCTGGCTATTTTTTGGTTGCAGCCGTCATTGTTTGGTGGACCCGAGCTGGATTTGAACCTGCCAGCTCAGGTGTACATGGCTGGTGCCTTAGCCCGTTGAGCCACAGGCGCTGAGCCTATATATGTTTTCTAATTGTAACTTTAATCTGAATTTCTACAAGAAGACATACAATAGAATATTTTTTATTGAAAATCAAATGCTGAGAGTGGGTAAGGGCTTTTGCTCAAGGTCAAATAGCTACGCAGTGGTACAGCTTAGAAGAAAAGTGTCTCTGGACTGCTAGACCATACCATCTTATGCTGTGACACAGGCCTTCACTTTCTTTGTTTGCCTTACAACAAAGGCTCATGGTAGAGAAAACTGGACAACAAGGGTTCTCTTCAGTCATTAGTCCTCTCATCTCTCCCAAATCATTTCTGTGCCATGTAAATGTTGAAGTCACATGTGTCTCAATTTCTACATCTATGAAATAAAAGAATTACATCTGCTGCCAAGTCACCTTTCATATAAAAAAGCCTACAGTCCTCATTCAGTTCACTTACTAAGAAGCTAATAGGCTTTCAACACCATGGTAGTTGTTGGTATTGAAAAAATAACTTGGATTTTCATTAAACTATCCTATAAATTTGAAAATTTTCAAAATGAATAGTTAAAAAAAAGAAGTGAGACCAAATTTTGGCTCTCAAGGACTTATAGTCTGATAGGTAAGACACTTATACACATAGATAATATCTCTATTAAGTGATAAGTAATGATTGAAAAAGCAGAGCGTGCCCTTGAGTTGAGAGTGTCACTACTTACCACAATCTGCAGGTTCAGGGAATCTTGGAGGATGACTAGGTGCTAGTCAGAACTAATGATATTCAAAGTTTTTCACCAGGATTAGGACAACATGAAGAAAGGCAGAAAAATGCGAAAAAAATAAAAAAATAAAAAGCTGATTTGGGTAACATGATAATGTAAATGACATATAGTTTGTGAATCTAAAAGAGATTGTTTTCTTTCAGAGATTCTTTCTTTCAGGAAAAGAAAATTTAGGGTTGTAGGGAGGAGGAAGAGAATCAGAAATGAGTCAGAACCTTGCCTTGCCAGGTTGCCCTGTCTTCCAGTATTTCCATTTACGCCATCACCTGAAAGGCAAGCTGAGAAAGAACCTACCAAGAGAAGCCTGACCTTGGTCTTCAATCCCTCACCCCTGAGACCTCACCCTGCCCCAGGGCACTAGATGGAGCTCTATGGAAGCGGTTCTAGGAGCTTGGCGCCTGATGGAAAGGAAGAGCTAATGAGTTTGCAGGACTGGGATTTTTAAAGTAGAACTGAGTCTTGCTCACTGGGACACAGCCTTACAGATGGCACTAAATGACGGATGGTCTATTTTTAGATCATTGACGCCTTCAGTTTATACATAGAAACACCTAGAGAGTTGGAAGCAGAAGAGTCTTTCTTAAGGAATTGTATGCCAGAGAGAGAGCGAGGGCTCTGAAGCTCCCATGAGAGACCTGGGGTGGAATTTTAATTCTGCTTTATATGGCTGGTTAAACTTGGACTGGGCCTTTTGCATCTCTGAGATGGTGCCATCATCTCTAAAGCAGTAAAGGTGATGCCTCCTTCACTGTGATGTTCTAAAAAAATCTAAGTAAGGCAGAGAATGCAAACACAGAACGTCTGGCCTAGTACATAATCAATATGTGTATTTGGCTCTGTGTAAGCCTGTGTTAGGGTGAGGGAGGTGAAGTGCGTGGCAATCAGCAATGCTAGAAAATGCCAGTGCAGTCATGTGACTCCTCCTTTGCCTTAAAAAAGATGTAGCAGCAAAGTGCTAGCCATGAGGAAAAGACTGTGAGGAGAATAAGAAATAGTGGAATGACAGTGACTAAAGTTTAAAGTCCTCTGATCACTTTTCATAAAATACATCCTCTTAACCTTCTAACAATCCTGGCAGATATTAATAATAACCCTATTACTACAGGTGACACACAGTACTAAGTGGAAGCAATCTTCTAAATATTTTATGTGTACAAATTCATTTATGCTTCCCAATGACCCTACAAGATTGGTTCTATTTTTATTCATATTTTTAAGTATAAGGTTAAGGAGTCATGCATAGCATAAGTAATTTCCCAGTTTTACACAAGTATTGAATTGGTGTAACAGTTTTGTAACCAGTTTGAAGTCCAAGCCCACGTTCTTAGTTCCTTCTGTATGGCCTACATTTATCAAATATTTATGATCAGTTGAAGGCTGTCCAAAAACTCTCTTAGCATTTTAGTTTCTCCTTTAATTCCCATTGTATTGATTTATTTCTTTGATGACTTATCCTTCCCTAGTCTCTGACTTCCCCTAGTCCTCCTTCTTTTTCTTAACAGGACAGAGGATGGGCTGAGGGTATTGTTTAAATTCCATTTGGGGCTAACGAGGGCTAAAATTTTTACTTTGCTACTTAAGGTGCTCCTGAGGAAAGTATTTTTATAAAAAAATTACATAATTTGTTAACGAATGACCAATCAAAGGAAGGCAGCAGCAGTGACTCAATCAAAGATCAGTAAAAGAAATTTGGAATTCTCAGTTATAAAATTAGTATTTAAAATCCTTTAGTGAGGGAAGGGGAAGGGGGAGAGTAGATGTGTGTTTCTCAGTCAACCTGATGACCCTTTATCTTTGTTGCTCTCTCTTGCTCTGCAGTCATGGGGAGCAACAGAATGATGGACTCCTGGTTCTAAGCAGAGAAAAACATGATGTTGGATATGGAAGATTGAAATAGGAAGAAGTCAGTTTCCAGGCCTCTGTCTTTTTCTCAGGGGCCTCTTTCTAACTCAACTTACAGCTACCATGAATAATCTCTCAATGGCCTCCTGTATTTTCTCCTTCCCTGTCATCAAGGGGATTATATAACTTTCATGAGATCTTTGGCCAATGTTGCTCAGAGGGATGAGGGGGAAACAAAGAGGAAAAGAGAAAACAAGAGGATAGAAAGGAGGAAGGATGGAAGGAAGGAATAGGACACTGGTACTGAAAAAAAAGCTATTTATGAACCACACGCTATATTAGGTATTTCCACATAAAATTGTTCACTTAGTTCTCATTAAAGCATATGAATAATGATAGTTGTGCCCTTGGTGAAAATCTAAAGCCAAAGCTAGTTTCTCCTGAATCTCAAGCACATTTGCATGTGATCATGGCCTTTCATTAAACAAATATTCATTGATGATCCCAGAAGTGGAAGATACTGTGCTAATCAGTCTCTTTAAGGGATAAAAATGTAAATGAGACATGTTCACTCTCCTTATAGAACGCAGGAAATGCAAATGGATCATGACAAGTGCGAAAGTAGGCTAACAGTGAGTAATGAAGCAAGTCCTGTATGAGAAATACACTCGCTCTTATGCATGTTCAGAGAGGCTGGGCACTCATTCAACGCCCTATGGGTCTTTATTTTTCTTTCCTTACCTTGTAGTGGAGGTTCTGGCTAACACTGATAAGGAATTTTGTATCCTTAGGGGGAGAATGTTTGTATTTTACACCCACTTGTTTTAGACAGGGGAAATTTTTTAATGGCAAGGTTAAGTGACTTGCCTTGTACACATTTTAAATGATTTTTTCAACCACAGTGAGGAAAAAGTTCAAATCTTAAAATTGTTCAAAGAGCATATTGTGTGCGTTCTGAGGAAGATAGTTAATTGAGAGGCAATTTCACGTCTTTGGACAGATACAGGCAGGACTTCCTCAGTAAACCAAAGGGCAGCACTTAAGCCTTCAGTACAAGTCAGTTCTTGTTTGCTCAGCATGATCTACACTCTTCAGGAAACGTTTGCAGTTCAGGGCAGAAGACTTTATGCTAACACACTTTATGGTCCATTGTTTGTATTCTTTAAGTCAAGAGGAATTGGTTGAGTGTATGTAGCTGAGTGGTCTCTGCTAACAAAGAACTGAAAGCTCTGTCAGGGAAAGAAGGAATAGCGGTATCTTAGGCTTTCATGGTGCTATTGTGCAGAGCGCTTTTGTTCTAACTCAGCAAGACTAATGGTACTCCAAGGGCTGCATGGAGCAAAAGGGGATGGAGGAGGGATGACACTGGGCCCTTATTGTGGTCCTATGTTTCATATTAAGACAGATGCCTATGAGTGGATCACATAGCGAGGTGTGGGCATCTAAATTCCAAGCAGCACATCAGGACTCAGAAGTCAGATGACTGACCTCAAAGAAGATTTTGTGATATCGTGCTTATGAGGCTTCGTATTTCATTTGCTCTGCCTGCCAAAACATTGGCAGGAGGATGTTTTGAGACTAAATAATAATAAATATTAATACCAACATGGGGAGTGGTGGAGATGGGAAAAGATGGAAGGAGTAGGAAGACTCATTGAATGCTTCAAGTGAAAAATAAGTTTATATAATAGATATGTATAAAAATACCCTTTAACCAGTAATCCCACTACTGAAAAATTATCCAAAGAACATAATTCTAAAGGAAGAAACACGTATGGAAGCAAAGGCCTTAGAGCAGCATTGTCTATCTCAGGTAAAGGACAAATTTATGAAGAAGAAGGATGAGGAAGAAGAGGAGATTAAAAAAGAAGCAGGAGCTTTAGCAGCAGGAGCTGGAGAAGCCACTTAAATATTCCAAGTACAGTAGCATGATTCAATGTTATAATAAATAAACGATAGCATAAGGAATTTAATTTTCCACCAAAGCCATAACTGATGAGAGAAGGGCGATTGTGTTTTTCAGATGTTTTATATCAGGACTTGGTGAAGTATGGCCCATGGGCCATTCCCGGTTTTTATAAATAAGGTTTATTGGAACATAGCCATTTCATTCCTGTCCATATTTCAGGTTATTATTGTAGAGTTGAGTATCCATAGACCAAATGGCCTGTGTAGCCTAATATATTCATTTTCTGGTCCTTTATAGAAAAAGTTTGAAACACTATTTCTCACCTATGTTTGCTATGAGCTGCCACATTTGAAAGTGTCTTCCCAGAGGACAGACAGGGACAGCACAGTCTGAATGTCACCTCTGCTACTTTGTAGCACCTGGGGATAGTATTTCACTATCAGAGTCTCGATTTCCTCATCTGTAAAATGAGGATCACTCCTTCCTTAGAGTGTTGCTAAGGGCATTGTAAATCCTGTTTGTAGCACACACAGTTTGATGGGTTGAATATGGTCAGGACTCAGTTCTGAATGAATACCAGCAAGCCTGAGGAGTCAGGCCTACCAGGTTCAAATCCCAGCTCAAATCCCAGTTACTTCTTGCCCTAATTTGATGATGATGACAAGATTCTGTTAGGGGTTAGAGATTAATGAGAAAATGTAAAACATTTAGCACGTGCCTAGTTAAACACGGTCCTACAGTGTGGCAATACTCTACAAGAAGTAGCCAATATCCTGTCTTTCTGATGTTCCGTTTCTATTCTTTATTCAAATATGAACATCTCACTCCTTGGCTTAATTTGATGTAAGATGGCTGGTTACCTTTCAGGTGACATCTATCTCCTTAACCCAGCTGGTTCCTGCTACTCTCTGCAGCTCTATCTTACCACATGCCCCCCACTTCCACCTGACAACCCTCCACACGTAACACTTAGCATACTGCCTAACAAATAATAACTCTGTAGTATTTTGATTTTTAAATACAATTAACAAATCTTCCGTATGTTTGAAATTTGAAACATGTGACTTTTTAAAAAAGACTTTTAGAAATGCACGATTATAGTGCTTACCATGTGCTGTTCTAAAAGCTATACATATTCATTTATTTAATCCTCACAATCATCGTTGAGGGTAAATGTGCCTATTAGACTTATCTTTCAGGCAAGAAAAGTGAGACTCAAAGAAGTTGAGTAACTTAGACAAATTCACATAGGCGGCAAGATACAGGCTTGAAATTAAAAATCAAGCAGCTGGGCTCGGAGCTTCCACTATTAAACAGGTTGCTGACTTTCCTTTTATAACATAAAAAGAGCTGAAATTAGAGTTCACAGAATAATTGAAAAGCCTGTTAATTCCAAATGTAGCTAAAGATGCAGAACAATCGAAACCCTCAAACCCTCACTGGGCAGAATGATAGGGAGGAGGGAATCCCAGTGAGTGCACAGTGGCAGAGCTTCTTCGAAACACCTCTTTACCAGTTTGTCCTAAAGCCAAGTATCCGCCTACCATATCATTTAGCAATTTTAGTCCTAGGTGTGTTCCCAAGAGAAGAGACAAGAAAAGACCAATGTCAACCAAAGACAAGAAAAAAATATTTATAGTAACATTTTTTTACAATTACACTCAAAAACAAATAATCTAAAAAAACAAGTAAAAGGATAAATTGTAGTATTAGTCACATAATGAAACACTATACAAATCAAAATCAATATCAATAAATAAACCACTGCCATGTGCAGTAATCATGTGAATTATTTTCCCAGACATAATACTGAGCAAAATAAGCCAGACATAAAGCGTACCTTCTATATGATCCTTACTTACCTACATTTCAGAAATAGGCAACATTAATTTATGTTGAGGGAGGTCAAAGGTGGTTGCCTAGGTGTATGTTCATGTGTATGTAATCGAGGGGATGACTGAGAATTTGTATGAAAGAGTGGGCCTCTTGTCCAGGAAATCTTCTGCTTAAACTGAGAAGAGTTACATAGGTGTAAACACAAATAAGTTTAAGGTGAACCCATAAAATTTGTGCACATTACTGCATGTATCTGAGTTCTACACCTATGTAACTCTTCTCAGTTTACACATTAGTAGTGCCACAAGCTCCTGCACTCAATCAATAAAAATCATCTGCGTTAGTGTAAATTGAGAAGAGTTACATAGGTGTAGACACAAAGTGTGTGTTTACTAATGTGTAAACTGAGAAGAGTTATATAGGTGTAAACACAAAGTTTATTACGGTGAACCTATAAAATTTGTGCACATTAGTGTATATATCTTATATCTGAACAACAAGCAAACAACAACAAAAAAAACACAGCATAGTCAAAGGCTATATCCTTGTAAACTAGAGGCTTGTGAAATTTAATTCAATAAGGAGAAATGATTGTCTTTTTTACTCTTACTGTCAAGTGCTCTCTCTCTCTCTCTGTCTCTCTCCTTTTTCCAAACAAGTCTCTTCCATAGATTCCAAACTACTATATTTAGAGTATCATAACAGCAAATAGTAGACTGTTTAACAGAAGAACATGATTGACCTTGAATCCCAAAATAATATGAGATGTCCCAATAGTCACCATACATGGTGGGGGAGGGGGAAAAGATAAGGATAAAAAACTGTAACTAAATTTACCTTGGTTACAAAATATTCATTATGAAATTTTTAAATTATTTATAAAAGTTTCTCTATAGGTTAGCCATCTCTGCCTATGCTCATACATGAAATCATCTCTCTCACACATGGTGAAATACATTAAGCTATCTGTTATGTGAACTTGTTAATTTTACCACGTGGGAGACTTTGGGGATACCCGTAGAATACCAAAAACTAGAAACAGGTTTCTTTTTCTTGAAATAGTGGAGTGAGCAGATTTCTCCATGCCGCTGCAGCTAGCGGCCAGTCAGGCAAGTTTGGCTGGCCCAGGGGCAATGGGATTGTGAAACCATCCAAGAATGGAGTCAGTGTTTCATGGTCTGCCCAAGCCACAAGCTTCTGCACTAAATCAATAAAAATCATCTGCAGATTTTTGGACTTACTTTAAGAATTCTATGAACCTCCTAGACAGATAGGAGGAATAGTTTAACTCTGGGTTTAGAAACACCTTATAAACAACAATTCCCATTGTTCAGAGTTATTCTTGCTGATGACCAAGTAAATTCACAGCTTGATACAAAGTATGTAGCTATATACTGCCTTTGCTCTTGAGAACCTCAAGATTTGTTTCCTCATGAGAAAAATCTGGATCATGAACCTAATAAGAACCAATAATTTTTGAGGTTCTCTGGTTTGCATCAGTTGAAAGGAGGTGGAGGGGGAGCTGAGATATTTTTCTGGTGACTTAAACATTGTACATCACTCTTACTGCCTTTGAATATAGGATGTCTCAAAATTTAATTTTAGCAAAACCATACACACTCAGATCTAGAATATCTTTATTGAGCATTTAATATTCTCCTTGAAATGTGTAAGAAAGCCTCATTTTGTAGATGAGAAACCAAATTAAATAAGTTCCCATAATACTCTACCTTGGCAAACAAAAATTGGAATCAAGATTTTTCTGACCTTAGAAAAACTCTGTAAGTTTCTATTTTAAATTACAGTTGCTTCTTTGACATAAAATAACAACATGAATGAACTAGTCGTCTTTCTGCTGTTACTTAGGTATATGACCTTGGAATAATTACTTCACTACTTTGATTTTAGCCTGTTGATCTGAAGAATAAATCGGTGGCACAAGTACATCTCTCCAAAATGTTGCGGTTTTTTGTCCACCATATTTAGCTCTAAAATCATGTCCCTTTTTATTTCCTTCCATGGCACAAAAAGAACCACAATAAAACCAAACACAGTTTTATTTGAACTAGAAATCTGTTGGGAAATTATAATTCAAACCACTCAATCTATTCTTTTCTCTAATAAGATTATTTAACAGTGCCCACTCTCACAGAGAGAGGTTTGGGATGAAAGGCGAGTTGTATAAGCAAGGCCAGATTTTTAAAATTCATTAGAATTAAAATGAATAATGTACTGAATGAGCTGAGAATATTTAGACAGAAAAAAGTGTAAATGTTTTTAAGCATTGAGTAAATGAATATTCTAATGGAAAAAATAGTGATTTTTCTATATATGATGTAGAAGTAAAAACAGAGTTTTTAGCTTCTGCTGGCTCATGGTTTCATTAAACCAATTTCATAAGGATCCATGTATCTGTGCTTTGCTATGGGATAGTGAAGGTGATACTCAACTGAGCAGATTGATGTCCTTGCATAATTTTTATTGGGAAAATTCTCCATTGTATTCTCTAAAGCCTTAGAGGTATGCATTCCATCTATTTGAATTATAGATGAATTATACTTGGGATGGCAACCCAGGATTCCAGAAAGTTAAAAAACAAAAACAAACGAATAAACAAAAAAACCCTACCGTCAACAACTCCTCAACACTTTGATATTTGGTAAATCCAGAAATTATTCTTTTTATTATTTCATCTAGTTCAAGGTTATATAGGAAAATACAAAACTTGGCCTTTTATATTTTAGTTTAATTTAGAAAATAATGACTGAGCATACAGTCATTATTATATGTATTATATATGCTGACATATATAGAATGCAGTATAAAATTAATTACAATACAATAAAGCAAATATCAAAAGAGTTATGCCTACATTTCATATATACCATAAAAAAGGAGAAATTAATATTGTCTTTTTAGAGTTATGGAAGACTCCCTGGAAGAAGTGAATCAAGAGAAGAGTTTTTAAGATAAGCAGGACGTATCCAAGTAACAGAGTTTGAAAGGACACTTCTGAAAGATGGAAGTGGAATTACACTCATCTTGGAAAATTTAAGTGCTTGAATTAAGTAACTGAAATGAAGTACTTGATATAATAACCTGGGTGCCTTCCCAGGTGCCATCATAATCTTCCTAGTTGTACAACTCATAACCCTTTAATTTTTCAGTCTAGTTCCTTGACCCTCAGACTGTTTCTATGTTCAACTGACAATTTTTTCTCCTAAGATTTTTATGGGCCTTCAATGTATTCTCATGCATAAGACATAGCTATTATTACAAGTGAACAAAAGTGATAGAAATACCAACTGCTTTATGCAATTAGGTAATCGCTTTCCACAGTTAGGTTTCCCTACTGAAGAAAGGGAAGAGAACTTGTAGCCACACCCCAAACAATTATTGGATGTAGAGTTAACTTTGAGTAAAGAAGCTTTCTTCCCACAGAAGACAGTTTCAAGAGAAGGATTCATTTGTGAGCCATCCTCGGTCAACACATGGCAACACATGTGGCATTTAGTGGAATTAGTACCTTAGCGCAGAAATGGCATCTGGGCAGAGCACCACAGTAACTACTTTACTTGTCATATTACTTATTCCTATTAATCCATTTAAGGACACAATCGTTTAATCTTAATAGCATTTCGACCTTTGCTGTAATTAATTATTAGATCTGTTCTAAGCCCGAAGTAACAGTATCTCATAAGACACTAAGGTTATACCATTGGCACTCAGGGTGACAGGAGATGACAAATAATACATCCACTTTGTACCCGCAAGGAGAGAGACAGGAGAAGAAAGGAGTAGAACTACTCAACCCCTACAACACGCAGGAACATCAGCCAAATGTGAGCAGATGGGTTGCTTCATTTTAGACTAAAAATAGCTCCTGACATAGAGCCTCCACCAGAGTAGGATCTAGAAAATGATATTAAGAGATCCTGATTTCTATCATAGCATCTCTTCTCAACTACCTTGTAAATCTCTCTTCTAGTTATGCAGGAAAGTGTTCCACAAATCTTATCTAACTTAATCTGCACAACAGACTTCTGAGTTTGGTATTCTCATTCTCATGGTAAACATTAGAAAAGTTACGCTCAGGTTGTTTAAGTGTGTAATCCAAATATAATGAGTGATAGAGCCAAAACTTTCACATTGGCTTATCTGGCCCATTAGCCATAGAAATTCTTTCCCCTCTAGTAAACTGTCTTTGGAAGCTGCAAATTAGAATACACCTCCAAGAAGATAAAGTTAATTCAACATATGAGAGAATTTTCTAGAAATCCCATAGGCATGGAAAGAATTAATTATGAGCCCAATTTCCCCAATATCTATGCACTTTGGAAAGCAGTGTCTTGGAAGTTGCTTTTGTTCTCCAGGGTGCTATTTAATACCAAAAGAAATAATCCATTAAATGTGTCTTATTTAACTAAACTATAGTTAGCTTCCAACAAATAAATCAAACACTCTCTGTACCCAAAGATGAGTTCAATCCTCAGGCAATTTATAGAAAATGAGTAGAAGTATAATTCCAAAACTTATTAGTGGAATTACAAATAACATGTATTTTCTTGAATTCCAGTAAAGCCTTTAAACTGATCAGAAAGCAGCAGAAATAGGAAGGAGTGGGGGCTGGAGGAATGGACTCTTCATCATGGAATTTCTACTGCTAAAGAAAACTCTGAGGTTATGGGGGAGGTTTTAAAAATGGCAACTCTTCTTGACATATATTCTGGGAGGCCCAGATGGGTGGATTGCTTGAGCTAGAGAGTTTGAGACCAGCCTGAGCAAAGTGAGACCCCATCTCTACTGAAAAAAAAAAAAAAGAAAGAAAGAAAGAAGAAAAACTGAGGGAAGAGGATTGCTTAAGCCCAAGAGTTTGAGGTTGCTGTGGGTTATGATGCCATGACATTATCCAGGGCTACAAAGTGAGACTGTGTCAAAAAAAAAAAAAAAGTCAAGTATAACAATTATTGGTCTATGCTGCATAGGACCAAATGTGGACATTGAAGGGCATCAGTAAAAAAAAAAAAAAAACAACTATGCTTGTTTTTTTCATCATATTATCTTCTACCTCTCTATGAACTTAATTTGATAAGTAGAGCCATAGAATTGCTGTTTATAAAGTGGAGAGGAAATGATTAGCTTATTCAACCACATTTGGCATCTCCTAATGTATGGAAAATAAGTTGACACAAATTAGAAATCTTGATGCATTCGCTTGGTAGAATATTTTCTTGTCAGAGAAGTTGATGGGTTTGGTGTAAGTAAAATTATACAGTCTTTGGAGTCCAAGCTTTGGCATATTACTTAATTTCTCCTAGCCTGAGCCTCCCCGTCACTGAAGGAAGGAGGGGAGCTGGGAATCCATTTACCTGTAATGCAGGGAGAACTAAATGAGATGATCCACGACTATGGTTGTTAAACATAGTAATAGATCACTTGCCTAATGTTCCTCTGTCAGATTGGCCCAAATCAATTCCCAGTCAGCCATGAAAGGAAAAACTAGTATATCAAGTAATCTACTCAATATTTAAATCACAGTTATTTTTTAATCATTCACTATATTGATTATTAATTGTACATATCAAAATGCTTTGCTGCCTATTGTTGGATTTAAAAACTTAAGCTAGGAAGTAGAACACCCCATGCCATTTACACTAGTCTAGATTTAGCAATGCAATTTTAATATTGTATTAGATTCCTAGTTGCCTTCTCAGATACATTTCTGGAATTGGTTGGAACTAGGAAGAGAAAAGGAATGGCTGGCAAGATTTCTCTAGCAGGCTCTATAGTGCCAGAGTTGAACAGTGATCAAATACAGAGATTTGTAAGAGCTTTGAAAGGTGCCTAATGTGAAAATTACCAAGCCTACATAAATAATGAGAGAGGACATGAGAAGGTATTATTTGGGTTTGGACTTTGCATGATCAGAACATTTTCAGGTGGAAATGAAATTCCACAGAGAGGATCAATACGATAAGAGAGTATTGGTACAGAGAGGAAAGGTGGGAATAATGGGTGTTTGTAAATGAGGCAATGGGGATTAATACACTGTTGATGGAGCATGTGTATATATAGGGAAAATTGAGTAATAAAATTTACATAGTAGATTTATCTAAAGAAAGGGAGGGAAAAAATCATAGAAAACTAGGAGCTTTGATATAATTGGGATGAGTCATGAGAAATCATTGAAAGGTTTTATTAAAAGGAGTAACATAATAAGATTGTCAGTACTGAATATCCCCTCCATACAAGTTGTATTGTGCAAAGTACGCATTTGGGTATGTAGTATTTGTGTATTTTTCTCTTTAGTTTGTCTTGCTGATGTCAAAAGGAGACTTCTTAGTTTGATATTCACTGAAGTGTGAATTTAGCCCAGAGTAAAATATATTGTATGTCTATCTGTAAATATATTTGTGTATTTAATGTGCATGTAAAAATAATAAGTTATTTATAAACATTCAAACTCTTAGAAAGAATGTCATGCTTAAATAAGTCATTTTCAGTCTCATTAGTTCTTCAAGGGAGAGACAAACCTTACCAGACTTTGGGATTCTCCAAATGTCTTGATCTATTTTTTCAAATACTTTGGGTTTGGCAGGTCTCCGAGCCAATGTTTGCCAAGTCCTTTTACCCTTAATTTTTTCAGCCCACACATATTTCAAGGGAATTTTATGAATACGTATTTCACTCTTCTACACTTAACTCATCAAAAAAGTTTTAAGGACATTTGAAGTCCAACAAACCTATTTTTTAAATCCTAGAAATTATAATGAAATCCTGGATGCTCAAGATTGGCAATTAGTCGGCTATCAGGGCTTCTAATTTTCTACAATTACTCAACAAATACCTTTTCCATTAATGAAAATTGCATTGTATTTTCTTGTTTGGGACTCAATCTGGGAAGCTGATGTTACCCATGCTATCAATATTATAATACATCCGTTTCTTAGTGGAAGTAGATGTTCACTGGACCGTTGAAATGCTTCTTGATTCACTCTATGACCAAAGGAATACCTGTGTGAAATAGACAAAGAACAACTTAATTATTAAGTTAAAACATGGGCATGTGGAACCCATTATTTTCATCTCATTAACATATGTAACTGCCTTACTCAGAGGTACAACTGTGGAGTGGGGATTGCCCTTGAGTGGACAGTACATTAAATTCCCAATACCAAGAGGCAAACTTATGTAGTAATAACATCGGAAATGCTGTGTAATTGAATTTCTGCCATCTGACTGGCTCTCCTCATGTGAGCTTTATTACTCTCTCCATTGGCAACACTGAAGGAAGTGGAACTTATTTTTTATTCCTTTTTTTAGTTTGATTACAGGAAAGAATGGATTTAAGGGGTCTAGATTTTATTTGTGGATTTTAAAATGTCAAATTTCTTACAGTGTTCACAACTGTAAAGTGAAGAGACTGTACTAAGCTAGTGGTTTTCAACCTAGTATCATTTGGCTCAAAATGTTTTATGTAGTTAATAAGTGGATGACCCAAGAGTTACGTGCCAATATTTCATGGAATATAAAAAAATGAGATTGTTGTTAGTGCTATAAAAATATTGAAATTGTTGTGCATGTTTTCAAAATATATAGAGAAAAGTAATACATTCGCCTTCTGTAAGTGAAAATTGGTCATCAGACTTTATGTTTTTTTAAATAAAATATGTATTGTAAGGTAAAAAAAGGTACACATTGGTGATAAAAGTGGAAACCATTAAAATCAGTTAAGTTTTCAGAGACTTTTAACAGATTGGTAAAATTTTATTTAATAAAATCATAAATTTTCAAATAGAAAGTCTAGATATTTTGAAACTCTAGGCACAGGTTCATAATGGCTATTGAACTATCCACTCTATAGCAATTGCGTATTTATACATAACTTTCCATTCATTGTCTGTTTTTCCTCAATTACAGGAAATACATTACACAGGAGATAAAGTAACTAGTCTAAGTTCACAGAGCATGATGAGGTTTGAGCTGGAACCAGAAGTCTCTAAGCTGGCATACTAATTCTAATGTATTTTTTGATGTCTCTCAAACACCAAACATAAATAATTATCATGAATACTATCTCCCTTCACCCCACAAATGACTGTTTTAGCCATGTCATATTTTAACAATTACCTTTCATACTCTGTAGACTTTGTACTTTGTTACACATATGCATTTAAATACCTACAGACAAATGCACTTATTTACTTATTTATTTTGCATTCATATTCCTTACATTATTATCTAAATCTATTTGCACATCCTCACCAATTTCCTCAGTCAGTTCATTGAGAGTAATACTGAAGCTTTCTTTGTTTTTTGCAACCTACAAGGTGCTGGGGAGGTGAGCACGTTGAGGCATTGCCAACTATCTCCCCATGAATTGCCAAAATTAATCTAGTCCCTATAGTGGCTAGGCATATCTCCCTTCTTGTTGTTCTATCTCTGTCAAAGATAAATATTTGATCATGTATGAGAAGATACAGGAGAGAACTGCTACTCAGACAAAGCTATGTAAGACTAGTTTATACTCTTGCTACAGCTTTCTAAATTATTCTATGTAATCCCTGAAATCTGACACAGAGTAGTTGATTAATAAATTCCATCTGCATTCTGGGGCAGCAAACCCCAATTCACTTTATGCTAAGAAACCTGATTTCTTCCCAGAGAGGCCTTAGCTTTCTTCTATTACCTTGTTAATTATAAGTCTGGCTATAGTCTAAAATCAGGAATATCATAAATTCATCGCCCAGCAAGGGAACAACTAGGATTCAGGAGATAATCCTGGATCTAGAAGCAGAACTGCAGAAATCAGGATCTAGAATGCTGAGAGAGTGGATGCAAGGATGAAGCAAGATAAAAAATGTGAGCTATCAGTCTCAGACGACTAAATCTGGGTAGAAGACTAAGAGAGAAGTAGCCGAAAATGAGAAACACCATATTCCAAAGTTCACATGCTGAAACAAGTTAAGACTGAATGTAGTTTCAGTCGCTGACTCCTAAGCCAGAGGAGTCTTTCAGAAGACAGTAAAAATAAAGTAGGTTTGTTTTTTCAAGAATAAAAATTGTTAACATCTACTAAGCATTATCTTCCAGGTACCATTGTACACTCTTATGTATCTTACTTTAATATTCAGAATATGCTTTTAAATACAAGGTTTCCATGCAGCAAAATCTTTTTCTAATTCCTGTTTCCCTTTTCTCTGGAAGCCACTTCTAATATATAGAAGTAATTCATCAGTAGTGGTGATTTTTCCTGCAAAAATCTTCCTTCTCTACTCCTAGCCATAGCAGAGAGGTCTACATATGATCATCTGACCCCTTACATCAAGTATATTTGCTCTGGAAATTGTGAACTGAGAGAAACACATACTAGGTGTTATTAGAAGTAGGAGTTACTGATAATAATACTCAGAATATTCTTGAACAGTCACCATTGAAGTCCTTCAAAGTTGCCTGAGTTCTGCCCTTACCAAGAATGTTTTCTAGTGGCTTAAAACAATGCAAATTCATTATCTCAAATTTCTGTGTGTCAAGAGTCTGGCTGGACACAGGTTACCTGGGTTCCTTGTTCTATACCTTACATGGTTAAAATCAGCCTGTGTGTTGGAGATGCAATCACAGCTGGGCCTTGAAGTCCTCTTCCAAAATCATGCAGGCTATTAGTGGAATTAAGTTTCTTATGGTAGTAGGACTGTGGTTCCATTTTTTTCTGGCTGGCTGTTGGTCAGGGGTTGCTTTCAGCCCTAGCAGCCTCACTCAGATCCTAGGCATCTGGTCCTTTCACAATGACAGTTTACTTCTTTCTCTCCAATCTACTATGGCAGAGTTTTATATAATGTAATGATCATGGAGTGGCTATCCATTGTACTGAAAGGACTGAGCCACACTCAATGAGAGGAACGTATCCAGAGAATACATGCAAATGGTGGGAATCTTGTTGGCCATCTCTGAACCTGACTTTCACATTGAGGTCTGGTAGTTTAAGTCTTATTTGGATTTCTTGAAAGACATTGATCTCCTTTGGGAAAAAACAAAAATATGTGTGTGTTTGTGTGTTAAGTCCTTACTTAGCACTAGGTTTGGTGTGATGTGGTTTTGTTTTTCTACTTAAAATCAATAGACAGTCAACTGGTGTAGTATATTTAGTTCCCGGCATCAAATCCAAGATTCTCAGGGAATATCTGAAATAGAGTGTGGGTATTTTTACTGCAGAACAATATAAATTTATATAATTTGAAAACAAATCAGTAATTTGAATATCAATATATAAAGGAGGTAGATTGAATTTTGTCTTTATCTAAACTTGTTTATGCTAGCTGTACTTGTTATGGTAATTATGTATTTTAATTAAATATTATATGAAATAATAAGATATGAACATAGACAAAGGATTATTCTTGCCATAATATTAAGAAAACTAAGTACAATGCTTTGGAAGGGATCAATAGGTACAATTTGCTTTTTAAAAGGAATCAAGTAATGTAATGAAATTCATATTGAGTGAAATTATTAAAAAAAATTAATAAGCCATGATGAAAGATCTGTGTCCAACTTATTTTTTAAGAATCATCAAGTTTGACTTTCACCTTAAATAAACTGAAATACTAGATCATACATAATATTTCTATAAGAAATGTGGCATAACATTCCAATTAATAATCCAGCTTGAATGAGAATGATTTGGACTTAAATCAAATTACTGAACAGTAAGTTTATGCTATTGGAATTGCAGCAAAATAAATTAAGATATATAGGCATTTTTTTTTCATTTCTACTAACTTGATTATCCAACCAACCATGATCTGCTAGTGTAGGACAAGAGGATTTCTACTGTAGTAGCTTTTGTCCCTTTCGCCATGAACCTGACCTGACTCATTATTAACCTTCAAATTTATAAGAATGTTTCTTTCCTAGCTTCCTCTGGATATGTTTCTGGATGTCTCCCTTTCCTTTTGCAATAGGCAGATAGGTCACTGCTAGGCTCCAGGAGATATCTTCGCTTTCCCCAAGATACCCTCTATTCCACTATTATTTTGATGTGTATTTTCTCCTTTCTCCTTATCAGTACTTCTGAATCCTATTAGCTTATGATTGGAAAAGATTGCTACCAATCTGTAGTGAATCAATGGTTAGAAACATAGGGATAGAAATGGTCCAATGAATGGCCATTACAAAATCAAGTTAATAGTAAAGTATGATGTGAAAAGCAAAGCAAGAAAATAATTGATCTAGATTCAAATTCAGGTAACGTGACTGACTAATTTTGTGGTCTTGGATAAATTATTTGAATTCATAGGCCTATGTTTCTTCATTTCCAAATAGGTTTTAACATGCTGCTATGATCCCTTAAGAACTTCTCCAGAAAACAAACAAACAAAACAGCTGTAGAAGTTTCCTTAAGTATAATTCATTGATTTGTTCTATAGAAACTGTGTAACCTTGGCTATGACAGACTAGACTTGAGAATAGGGCTGTAGCTAAAATATTAGCTAGCCAAGTAGATGATCAAATGTCCTATATGGAAACCTCAAAGGAAAATTCTACCCAATAAATAGGAATACTTTTTATTGGATAGTGACAAAGAGCTCAGTTAGGTCCTCTTTCTTGGGAATGATTGAACAAGAGTCTGGAACAGAATTGAGAAGCAATTGAGCCATAGTACAACAGACCAAAGGATTTAATTTGGGACTAATAGGTCATGATGATGTCAGTCATGCTTTCTTATTTCACCCAGGACACCTGGTTCTTCGATGATTAGGACAGTTTGGGTACTTTCTTCTGTCTTCATATATCCTCACAATAAGCTGCTGTCACCTAGGGCAATCCAAAGATGCTTCTGTTCCTTGAGTGGAAATCTCTGTCTGCAAAGCATTAAATTGAAAATAAGACCATGTGTGTGGAAGACTTGGAGACACCTTAGAAAACTCTAGAAAAATTAAAAATAATTTCTACCAGCCATCAACCACAATTTTGGACACAGGTGATCAACAAGCAGTGCTATTGTTAGTATAATCCTTTTTATGTAATATTATATCATCTGAGAGAAATTGGAAAGTACTACCAAATTTTAGTTTTATTAGGAGAAAATTAACATTTCTAAATTGATAATAAAAGACTTCTCTTATGGAAGACACTTAAGTCATCCCCAGGAGTCATCAGAAACCTCTGCCAGAAAAGAACTGCATCCTCAGTTCTCAGCCCATTCTCTTGTCATCAGGATCACTGCTGCTGCAGGCATACTCACACTGTCCTATTCTATACAAAAAAGGCATGCCTCATTATCAGCCCAAGTCATATCCTTAATAAACATAAAAACTAACCTGGCAGCATAATCGATTTCCCTGGGAATCTCCATGGGAAGAAGTCACCTTGTACCTGGCCCCAGTCTAAGGAGAAATACAAGGGAATGAGCTGGTAGGAACATGCAGAGACAGCTCAACGGGAGAGCAGAACGCAAGGCACAGCTAAATGCTCAGGTCACTTTACAAGGACATCTTTTGCCAAATTCAGAACAGCCTCTGTGATACTGGTTCTGACTCCCTTGGCTGATTGGCACGATTTGTCCCTAGTACTATGGATGCCAAGCTTGAAACTTGTTGTTATTATAGGAAATTGAGGGTCAGCTTTTATTGCATTTCTAGTTTCCAAGAAATAAATCCTTTTTTGGAAACTAAAGGACAGTGCTTTAACCAGAGTCTGGCTGTGGTTTAGGGATATTTGGAAGGAACTCTGCCTTCCTGGTTTATAACTTCGTGCATATATTCTCTATTCCCAAATGTCCATTCCTTCCATTTGTATCGTCCTCTGCTCAGATACATGAACCTAGTTACACTCCAGACAAATTTATGATTTATCTCTCTCTATCTCTCTCTCTCTCTCTCTCACACACACACACACACACACACACAATCCCCCACCACAGATTGCAGAGGTACATTTCTGATATGAATATGTAAATACTCAGGGACAGATGTACCAAATTTGTCATTTCTGCTCATCCCCAACCACTGTGACATGAGGCAGCATGCCCTTTCTTTGGAATCCTGAGGATTCCTCCAATAGCCAAAGTCATCATCTCTTCAGCATGTCTGCCTAGGATGGCACATGCTGGTGCAGGCGGCATGGAGCCCAGAGTGTGAGAGTTTGACTCAACTTGGCTCCAGACCAATCCTCATCCTGGTGCTGACTTGACAAAATGGGACCTGGGACCAAAATCATCCAGTCAACTGGCCACTGATACCCTCCACCTTCTTGACTTTTCTTAGAGCCTACTATTTTCCTTAGCATGCACAAGCAGAAAGGATCCTTTCTCTCCTGATTCAAATTGGGCATAACAGCAGAGCAGATGGTGCTGGTGAGTTAAGTAACAGCAGAACACAGAGTACAACTTGTTTTCAAAAACAAATGGCTCTTCTTGGAAGGTACAATCTAATAGGCCTGACAAATCAAAGTCAAATTCAGGGAAATTGTTTTCTAAGCAATCACAAAGCTAGCCATTTCTCTAAACTACAGTATTTGGCATTTAGAGGCTTCTATTTCTTCTGGTACTGAAGTTGATATGTGTTACAGAATAAAGGATGTAGTAAATAATAACAATCTGTCCTAGCTTGTCCATATCACTTCTCACTATTTTCATATTTCCCGTACTTGATCTCACAGAATCCTCTCAAGCCAGAGAATTTGTTAACATTTTTTCTTTCGAAAAGAATATGGTCTTAAGATTTTCAGTGAATTGTCAAATGTCAAAGAAATAGTAAGCACTATATTCAAGACTCCATCCTATTTATTACTCATTTATTCATGCAAGTATACATATTTACTTCGTTTACACAGTATGCTTTGTTCCTGGAGACCGTATGATGAACAAGATGATCAGACTGCTTTCGCCAGGCTTACAATTTAGCAGCTGGAGACAAGTGATTAAACAGATGATGACAATAAAATATAGAAAAGGGATAATCTACAAAAGTAATATGAGAATATATAGGGGCATATAGGAAATGAAGAGGAGGAAGAATTGGGGAAAAGAATAGATCTCATCCCTAGAAATCATGATGGTTAACCTGCTATCAGAAAAATCAGTGGAAATTATTGTTGTAGAAAATTGAAGGTTGGGGAGGAAAAACATGGAAAGAGGAAAATATTCTAGACAGGGAATAGCAACTATATGAAGACCAGGAATTAAGACCGATTTTGACAGAATTGAGGACTGGGAAGAAGTTTTGGGGTGTCTGGAGCTATGTATGGGAAGGAGCGAGTGGTTGGAAATGGGCAACAGCAGTAGGGAGAGGCCCAGAAGTGGAGCAGCTAGTGAGCACACTTCAGTAATGGATTTTGGGATATGCCCTAAGGATCATGGGTAATCATGGCTATTCTGGAGGACAATGGCTGGATAATGACTTGGAAAGGATTAAAACCAGAGGCTACTTGGACTATGTTAAAGTAGTCTAAATGGGAAGTAAGTTAGATGTGGATTTAGATGATGGAGATTTGTGAGAACTGGGTGGATTTCAATGGCATTTAGAAGTCAGATCAAACAGGACTGGTAATGTGATCAATTAAATGGAGTAAACTAGATAGATGGAACCAACATGATTCTCAAATATTCATGGGGTGGTGTCGGTGCTGGAATGGCTTTCTCTCTATTTTCTGTACCACTCAGTTTCCGCAGGCCACCACAGCCTCTGTCTCTCATTATCCTCCCCGCCCCAGAGGTTCTGATGGCAAGAAACATCATGCTAATTGTTGAGGAGTGCTGTGAGTGGCTTCCAGGACATCATTCCAGGCAACATTAAATTGCCTGAGAATTGAGTTGAAGGGCAGACTACACAAAAGAAACATATTTTCCCTTGCAGTAGTCTTTTGGTATATACGTATTGAGGAGATTTTGGTCTCCATGTAAAACTATTAATGTCCCTATTCTTGTTGGTACAATTGAAACCTCAATCAACTACCAAATCCAGAAAGCTCAATGGCCACTCTGAATTCTCGATCTTGTTCAGCATTAAGGAGGAGCCCAGACTACATTGGGTCCCCTCTATTCATGCAGACAAGAACACTGACCCTTGAGAGAGGAAGCAAATTTCTCAGTGTCATTGGAGGGTCAATGAGAGAATCACCACTGAAACTGCCTGTTAACTTGTAGAGCTTTGAGGTTTCAGTTCATGTGGATGGTGTTTATTGTGTCCACTGTGTACTGAGATTTGTATTCAGTGTTGATATACTTTCCCTCTTAAATAGGGATTGCTTTTTCTAACCCCATTACCAAAAACCAAAAACCAAAAACCAAAACAACAACAAAAACAGCAACAACAACAACCGCAACAATAACACAAAACCTAAGCCTTGGAAAATCTAAGCAGCTTCACAGATAAAAGCATAAAATGGCCCAATCTTCAGTCGGACTCATATAACTACAAATTCCATGCTTTTTCCACTGTGTCATGCTGCCTCTCACAGGCTGCATAGTTAAGGAGAAGTTTCTAAGGAAGTTGGCTGTGGGTTAGAATAGCTTCCATGGCCCAAGGATTATTTGATGTCAAGGAGAAACAGTAACTCTTACCTCTCAGCCCTTCATAGAAATTTGGCCACCCCTCAGCTGCTGCTGGTGGCCTGAGTATTATTGACATTTATAAAATACAAAACCTTCTCACCAAGAACTTGTTGCCCAGTGTAGTGCCCAGAGAGTGACGTGAAGACAGCATGAATCTAAATTGTCTTATGTCTTTTTTATTATGTGAATGAGTTGCAATTTATTTTAATCTTTTCAGTTTATAGCATTGTCTTTGGTGTCTTTTATTGGAGACAGCCTTTTTGTTAAGAGGAAAGATTATTGAAGCAAATTCCTCTGAATGTGTAGAGTCCATCCCACCACAATTTCCAGTTTCAGTGGCTTGTGTATTCATCCAAACACTTAAGCAGCTTTGTCTGGCTGTCCAGCCATACGAGTCCCTGTGAAGGACACAGCCATTTGGCACCACTAAATCCTATGACGTAGGGCTCCCTCTCAATGGCCATTACATTGGGAAAAAATTTACAGCTCATGATTAACAGCTGTTCTAAATAAAACAATACAGTTCATTCTTTTCCTTTTTGCATGCCAAAGTCCTGTGCTGTTTGAGACTAGGACTTGCACTTGAAATTCGGTGGAAATTATTTAATCCTGGAAAACACATGAGAAAATCAGTGACTTATTCACTTGCTCATTTGTGCATGTCCACCTGCCCCTCTTCCTACTTATCCTTGCCTTTAGTCATTCGCCCATTCGTTTGTTCCTTGCTTATTCCTTTTTCTTGTGATATTATATATGTGTATATGATGGACAATTTGCCAGGCTAAGGATTTTTAAATGTGCAATTCAGTAGCATTAATTACATTTACATTGTGTGCAATCATCACCAGTATCTGCTTTTTAAATCTTTTCCATCACTCCAAAGAAAACTCATTATCTTTGTTCATTCTTTATTATTTTACTCTGCAATTATTTATTAGGGACCTACTGTGGCCAAAGTTCAATGAGAAGGGAGGATATAAACTGAAGTCCATAGGATCTGGTGTAAAGGAACTAAATTCTGATTGGGACATATGTGTCCACCAGATAGCACAGAGCCTTCTCCTTTATGATGTTCTCAGACCTTCCATCTTTAGACAGTGCCTTGGGCTTCAGGTCACATACAGAGGACAAAGGATAAAGTACAAACTCACTAGGTTGGTTTGGTTCACATGATTTGACCCTTAACTACTATTCTAATCCCAGCTCCTACCACTGTATTTTATTTTTTACTTTGTAATTCAGTTGATAAGAAAAATGGGCAATTATTAATAAATGATTGATTACAGAATCATCATCATCATCAACAACAAACCATTAAAAGCAACAATGAAGCCACCACCACTACCATGCTCCTGCCCCTATCCTAGTAATTCCTCAGCACTTGGTCTACTGTTACCACTTCTAGGTCTTGCTGAAACTTCTTTGTAACTGTCTACTGTCAGGTAAATGGAAAATCTAACTCAGAAACTTAGCCTCCTCTTCTAGGTCTACAACAGAATCATGTCTAAAAGATTAGGAAAAAATATGGGCTTCTAGAAAGTAGTTTTGTGAAGGATTATTCTAAGCGAAGGAAAGCTATTCTTTCAGAGTCACAGAAAAATCATTAGTCAGAGGGACAATAATACATCATAGGCTACAATACTGGCTTTAGAGCAAACTAGTGACTTTGATCACATCCAAACTCTGCTACTAGCTACCTGTGTGTATGAAGTTGGGAAATTAAGTTTACAAACTCATCCTAGAAAAAGTGCTACCCACCCTACTGCAGAATACCCTTATAGTCACCAGATGGCCAAGGGGAGTATTTTGAAGGTGATCCTATGTCGATAATCACATGACTTCTGTGAGCCTCAGTTTAACCATTTGTAGATGGAGAGAAAGAAATGGTAATTAATGACACTTACCTATTTAAAGATTGGATACAATAGTGAATCAGAGTAAAGTAATCATGGCTCATCTTTGCTGAATGCTTTCCCTGTGGGAAAGGAAAAAGCATTATAGGCCCTTCACCTATATTTAATTTATTTAATTATCACAACACTGTAAAATGCATATCAAGATCATCCCCATTTTTCAGATGAGGAAACTGAGGTTACAGGGAGTTAAAGTAATTGACAGAGACCATTCAATTAGTAAGTGGCAGAATTTGGTATAAACCCAGTCTGACTTCAGAATCTGTAATTGTTGTCACACACCTTACTGTATCCTAATAGTATTTAGCAAATACAAAACAGGTTATTGACATTAGAATAGAAAATTAAAATTCATGAAATGACCGTGATCTTTAATGTATCTCCTTAGAGTTTCCCTTCATTTTCACTGTTGTAAGCTTACTGTAATCCCACACTGTCTCTTCCTTATGCTAATGCAAAGGTGTCCTTTTTCTTCTCCCTTCCCACTCCTATCTTCCAATCCATCCTCCTCAGAGTGAACTTTATAAAGAACATAGGTAATGGGGTCACTTCACTGTTCAAAATTCTTCAATGGTTCTATCACACACTCAGGATAACACCCAGGTACTGGACCTTACCACTCAAGGTGTTTAAGATCTGGCACCAATCATTTCTTTCACCTCCATTTACATCCCCTTGTCAAAGCCAGTTAGTTCACCAACCAGACCCTACTGAAGGACTTATGGCCCCTTTTCATCTCCATGTCTTTGAATATTCTGGTGCCTCTACCTGAAATTACCTTTATTGTCTTATCTGACTGAACAACTCTTCCCAGTTTTTGAAAAACAGACCAGTTGTCTTTCCTCCTTTGGTGTCTTCTGTGCCTCTCCATACATCTCTCTGTGTGTGTATGTACACGTGCTTCCTTCCAAAATGTATTTTACAAATTTTTCTAACATGGCATCCCATTGAGTAGCAAGAATTTATTTCCAAGTCTTATTTCCCTTGTAATCCATAAGCTCTTTAAAATGAAGGCTATGTTATGGTCTTACTTGTATCTTTTTGGTCATAAGTGATTAAATCGTGAATCAAATTATCTTAAAAAAATACGGTGGTCCTTGGCCAGGCTCAGTGGCTCATGCCTCTAATTTTAGCACTCTGGGAGGCTGAAACAGGTGAATTGTTGGACCTCAGGAGTTCAAGATCAGCCAAACCAAGGGCGAGACCTCATTTTAAAAATGTCTGGGCATTGTGGTGGGCACCTGTAGTCTCAGATTCTTGGGAGACTGAGGCAAGAGGATATCTTGAGTCCAAGAGTTTGAGATTGCTGTGAGCTGTGATACCATACACTCCACTGGGGGTGACAAAGTGAGATTCTGTCTCAAAAAAAAAAAAAATACAGTGGTCTCAGCTTATCCACAATTTCACCTTCCAAAATTTCAATTATCCATGGTCAACTGCAGTCCAGAAATACTAAAGGGAAAATTCCAGAAATAAACAATTCATAAGTTTTAAATTGAATGCCGTTCTGAACAGCATGATGAACTCTCCCTCCATCCTGCTCCTTCTTACTGGGGACGTGATTTATCCCTTTGTTGGATCTATCCATGCTGTGCGTGCTACCTTCCTATCAGTTTCTCAGGAGATGCCTGGGGTAGTTGTCTGATTAGCAGAAGTGTGAGTACAGTACACTAAGATATGAGATAGTAGCAAAGAGGCCACATCCACATAACTTTTATCACAACATATGAATTGTTCTATGTTGTTAATCATTATTGTTAGTCTGTTACTATATCTAATTTATAAATTAAACTTTATCATAGATATGTACATGTAAGGAAAAGCCTGGCATATACAGGGTTCAGTACCACCCACAATTTCAGGCATCTACGGGAGGTCTTGGAATGTATCCCTGGTGAAAAAGTGAAAAGGAGGGGGAGACTACTGGAATGTATTTAACTGAAAAGTCAGGATATATAATAGCTTCAAGTATAGCTGGTTATATACTTTCTTATAGTGTAATCAAAATCATATTCCAAGTCTTGTCTCTCCAATTCTCACCTTTACTTCCCCTCTATCACATGTCTTATACGTTTTGCAGATGACTCTTCATAGGTATAAGATGAATTCCAAGAACTTACAGGCTTACAGCCAAAAGTTTCAGGGAAAAATTCACTTCTTATCACTGATATTAACTTAGTTATGTTTTCAATCTATGGGGCTGAAAGAAAGAAGTACACTCATTAGCTCTTGCAGAGATAAATGAGATGAGGAGATTGCAGTGATCCCCAGGACAAAATTAGGGTATGGTTACTGATAAATTTATGTTGAGCAGTACATGTACACACGCACACACGCACACACGGAGAGAATTCTCTTTTCTCGATTCTTATGTCAGTCATGCTCAGTAAATGACAGTGAATGAATGCATCTGTGCTTACGTGTGTTTTTACTCATGCATGTGTACAGAGAACAGAGGGCAAAGTGAAGATCAATATTTTTTGCCCCAGAAAGAAGATACATCAGTCAGACAATGCCTTATTATCCTTGATATTTAATGAGTAGTTCTAGACTAAAAAAATAAATACACTATTTATCTTCATGCTGAAAAACACTTGAAGAATTGTATGTTTTTTCAGCTCAAATTTATTATAGTAGATGATTCTCCCTATGAGTCACTGGGACTTGAGGTTATTATAATTCAATAAAATATAAATAATTCAATGTTAACTTCTGGGGGAGGCTTTTGTCCATGGTTTCCATTTATTTCCACTACCCTACCCCACATTTAGCATATTTATCTACCCAATGTTTTAAAAGAAATAGGAAGAGGAAGAGAGTATAATGGATTAAGATGTACATTTAACAAGAGACTGGGAGCTGAAAGAGTGTGATAAATAGATAAGTAGGTAGAAAGAAAGAAATGGATGACTTCTGATTTTTTTCTTTTATCATAATGATTAAAAACAATAATGGCAAATACATCAAGTACAAAGAAATGCTGAAATTTTAGAACTTTACATGTAATCTTCACTAGTAATAATCTAGGTATAGACTTCGGACCCTAGAATGGTTCCTAAATATTTTCATCTCTGCCTCGGACTGTGTCCAAAAGCATGATCAGGAAAGTATCTGGTAATAAGCACAGTGATTTTAGTGATCACCCATGCACATTCCCATTTAATTATTGTGTATAAAGTATATCTTATTATTTGTTGGGGCTCAAAAAATGATATACCAAAGGCCTCAGAAGCAGTCTCAGAAACAAAGTTCCTCTCAGACCTCCTGCCTCCTGCCTCTCACCTCTCATTATCACCCACACTACACAGATAACTTAGAATTCCTCTTCATGAAGGCAGGTCATAGAAACGATTATAGAACCATTTGTCCCCAGAGCTAGCCATGAAATATTTTTCTAACCTTAACCTTATCTTTCTGTGTAAGAGCTGGGTATGAAGAATTCTCTGACCTGGCTTGTTTGACAGGAGATCATAGGAGCCCTATTGTGGAAAGGGCACGGCCCATATTTGGGAGGAAGGAATGAGGCATAGAGAGAACAAGAAGAATCTGAACAGACAGGGCTTGCTGGGTTTCTCCACTCACTCAGTCTTTTAGCATTAATTAGATTAGACCAGTTTTGTTTAATCACATTTCTACCCATTTTTCATCAAACCTAAGCATAAAAATGGACAATTTTCCCTTTATCTTCATTTTGAAGACTCCAATGTCACATGAAACTATCATTCTGTTCTGCTTTTCTCTTATTAACCTTTCTTTTGTCATAGGGGTGTTGGCTATGACCTTCATGTTGGAAAGGAAAGGGATCATTCCCTTTTCACCTTTGCACATCCATTAGAGAAAAACGCAATGAAAGAATCTAGCCAGTGATTGAGCAGATATTCTCTTAGAGGATAAGGTACCCAGTGATTGGGCAGAAATTCTCTTTAGAGGGTAAGGTAGCCAGTGCTAAGAAAATCAGATATGTAGAGACCACAGAGTCGATTGCTTGGCCACATGTTAATCTGGCAAAATGGTGAATAAGACATTTAATTGTCTGAATTTTGGGAAATAATGATTCAGTGTAGCCTGTCTAAATCTCATTTTCATGATGCAGTGAGTATCAGAGCTGGAACTGGAGACAAAAGAGGTGTCCAGCTCACAAGCTGATGTCCTTGGAACATCCTGTATGCTTTAAATGCTTCATTTAGTACCTGAGGAAAGTGAGGACCACAAAAGAGAAATAAAGTTTAATTGAAAATATTAACCCAGGAAGTCTGGAAGAGACTGGGTCTTCACTAGTTTCTCATTCTCAGAAGACTGTCTCCAAACCGATAAATACAATGTGTCCTTTGTAATAAAATCAAAAAGATTATTTGTAACAGATTCATTAAATTCATATCTAAATGCCTAAGTCCTTGATATTTATTAGTAGTGCTTAATTTCATTTTTTTTCATCCCACTGCGGTTTATTCTAGTCATTTTGTTTAGCTCGTTTTATATTGTTTCCTAATAGTTATTTGAATTAAAGTCCCTTGAATTCAGGAATCTTAACCTTAATCTCTTATTTATCTACTCTGTGGTTTAAGATGAACTTTAAACCCATGGGTATTCAACCTATATGTTGAATCTTACCTAAATGCTTGTAAATCCTCCATTGTTCACAAGTTATATAATTCATTCATACATTCATTCAGCAAGTATTTATTCAACTCCACTTATATGTCAGATGGAGTCCAGACTGCCTAATTTGTTAGCAATTAAATGACTTCCAAGTAAATGGCTTCTCTTCTTGAAAGGATAAAAGTGAACGGCTAGTGATCACAATTACTCTAGAGATCAAGGAATAAAATTTAAAACTTGGCAACTTAACATAGAAATATTTTATTTTGTTCTTTTTGCTTCATTTTCCTTGAAGTTTTCCATAACAAACACCTATTACTTTCATAATGAAGGAAACCAAATTGTATTAAAAACATACTTGCTGGTTTCATTGTAAAAATGTTTGGTATTAATTTTATAAATTCAGTGTCTTTCCCCTCTGCCTTCCTCTGCTATTGTTCTCTTGGCAAAATATACTTCAAGTTCAAAGGTGTAATTTCATTCTTTTTATTTCTGATTCTCACATTATTCTGAGACTGGAAGATTTTCAATTTCTAAAGGAAATTTTTTTTTAATTTAAGTGGTAGTATACTACTACTATAGAAAGGGCAATGCATCAGAAAGGCCAGCATCCAAAGGGCATTTCTATCTTTACTAATTTTAACTCAGACATGTTATCAAATCTTTCCCAGTCCTGGAACCCTGATGAGTAAATATAGGGACAATAATACCTTTTGACAGTTTACATAGAGGTTTAAATTTTAAAAAAAGTGTAATAAAATGCCTATCACATAATAGGAATGCTCTAGAAAATTCACGTAGCTCTATTCACATTCTATCCCCATGTTAACACTGAAAATTGAGACCCAAACACATTAAGATGTTCTGCCAATGTCAGTGACTGAGTCAGCCTTGAAACTTTACCTTCTGATTCCAGGTCATTCCCCTGTAATCTACAGCATTCCGTAATGAAAGTCAGGTATTAGAAGCATCACACATGGCATTTCCACTTACTCCACGTCTCATAGCTCATATTTCTAGGCAGTTTAAACAGTGCCAAACAATTGAAACACTTATTCCTTGACATTCAATGACAATTTGTTATAGCATTAGCCTACAATAAAATGGCCTTTGAGCCAGCAAAGTTATTGCTTTATCTGCCTTTCCATTTTCCAAAGATCAGGTAACTGTTCTCAAGTGTTGAAAGAAGACAGACCATAAATCACAGGGGCAAGAGCTCACTCTGATCCAAGCTAAGCTGTTTTGTGGAGCAAAAGTGCTGGGGATCGTGTAGTTCATGGCCTCCTAATTCTTGGACTGCTCTTTTGTCTTCCAGAACTAGTCATTTCCACTCTTCCCTCTCTTTGAGTAAAACTTAGGTATTCAATAGGGATACCATCTTAGAATATGAAGAAAGATGCTACACAGAACCATGGTTTAAGCAGAAAGCAAACATGAGCATACTTCTTTAGAATAACTAGAAGTAACTGTTGTCCATACATGTGGTAATCAGGAAGCACTATGGGCCCAAACTAAAAGTAGTGTTTATTTGAAATGATCAGTAATTCCTTCAAAGTTATTTAAGTTAAAAAAGTTATCAGTTATTCCTTTAAACTACAGGGATAGTTATCCAAATAATTTAGATTGTCACTATTCTACTACAGATCATTGGTAAATGGTTGGAGCTAGAAGGGATCTTAGAAATTTCTTATTTGATCTTTCTGTATTATTGGTGTTGGTGGGGGGATTCATAAAGGAAAACTGAGGCCTAAGCAAATTATGATGTTTTTCTTAGGATGGTGGTTGAGCCAGACTTGGACTTGAGCCTTCTTGTATACTCCCTCCATAATCTGAACCACAGTGATTTTCCTGGTGCAAGTCTGGTACTAGAAGAATTGCAAATGGCATCTCTACTTGCTGTATGTTTTTTATCTCATATTTCTGTGCACTTTAAATAGCATCGAACAATAAAAGCTCTTGTTCCTTGACATTCATTCCCTCAGCAAATAATGGTCTCTTACTACATCACATATTCAGCATAGAGACGTAGATTTAACTGATGAATCAGATACCTTCCTATTGAAAAACTGATAGAATTTCTTAGTTTATACTGGAGATTATGGATTGACTTTTTGCCTGTGTCTGAGCAAAAGGGCATTTTTAATCACAATAAACAATGACAAAAAATGTCCCAGGCTCAGTTGACCAGAGAGTCAGTGAGTATTTTCAGGAAGTTAGTCACAGAACTTGACTAAGTGCGTCTTAAAAGAAGACTACTCCTTTCCCGAGTTTTCATGGTGGTTTCAACATTGCAGAATCCCAGACATATGGTTTGCTTTCTTTGACTCAGCCTTCTGACTGTATAAAAGGAGATACCCAATAATTTATCACATGGGACTTCTCTTGAATTACATAAGCAATGAGTATAGCTAATGAAACAGCATTTAATAAATAGCAATGACTATTAAACAGCATTTAATAAATAGCAATAGCATAGGATTATAAATAAATAAGTAGCTGAAGGTAAAGGTAGGTGACTTTCTAATTATTTGGAAAACTTATCTTGTGTTACTTAATAATCTGCCAATGTTCTAGACAGATGAATAGATTCAAATCATAAAGTATCATAGATCTTTCTCTTTCTTTTAAATTTTTTTTTAGACAGAATCTCACTTTGTCACCCTCAGTAGAGTGCTGTGGCATCATAGCTCACAACCTCCAACTCTTAGGCACAAGCGATTCTCTTGCCTAAGTCTCCTGAGTAGCTGGGACTACAGGTGCCTGCCACAATGCCTGGCTACTTTTAGAGATGGGGGTCTCACTCTGGCTCAGGCTGGTCTCAAACCTGTGAGCTCAGGCAATCCACCTTCCTCAGCCTCCCCGAGTGCTAGGATTATAAGTGTGAGCCACCACCCCGGGCAGTAGCATAGATTTTCTAATGCATACCACCCGGATCTACTTATAAACACCATCAAATGATATTATTTCTGACCAATTAAAATCCAGCTCTCGTTCCTTTATCCAGAATAGTATTTTATTTGAAATGATGGTACGTTATTTTGAAATGAGCGGATTTACCTCACTTCCACACACTTTCAATCTGTCCAATGCACTTCGTCTCTCTAGACCTCACTATTTTCAATTTTCAGATGGGAAAATGCTAAACTGTTCTATCTTACAAAGCATAAACATGTTATGAGGATCATCTAAGATAATGACCACAAAGCAGGCTAGTAAGTAAAATCTGAGTTGTATAGATAATAGCTATTGGTATTATTACTGCCTTTAGTCACTCTACTAAATCATGTGCCACAGAATGCTTTGTAGTGGAATTTATTATGTAAGCCTCAGGCTTTGCACTAGAGTTTAAGCTGCTTGAAGTTATTCCACTTTAAATCCCACACCATCTAGCAGGAATCATGTAAATCTCTTATTTCTCTTCCAGATGCACATCCTGTTTGAGAGAACTTCTTTCTTCCTCCCAGCCTAGTACTGAATGCTCCTCCATGATGGCCAAGTGGGTTTTAGAAAAGGCTTGTGCTCTTTCTTCACTGGGACTCTGTAATTTAATTTTAGCCACAAGTGTTGATGGAAAAGGTCACAGAGTTCAGGCTACCCTTTGGTGGAAATGAAACTGAAGAAGGGCACCAGGCCAAAAATAAGGCCCTTTCTCAGTAGTGTTTGGATATGTGGCCTTCAGCACTTCAAGTGCTCACAGGTCTTTCCCTTGTTATAGATCCTCCCCTTGTTCAGGCCCTTTCAGGGCTATGAGGGGCCTGCTGTAGGAGAGTGGAGTTGCCCTTTTCTGACACCAAGCTCAGCAGAAAGGAATGCACCTCAAATAGCCCTTTTTCATTAAGTGAGTAGCTCATAGGCCTCTTAGTCCGTAGGGCCCTTCTCTCCTTGCAACTGACACACCACAGAAAGCCAGATATTGATAGCAAAGGGAAGATGAGGGGTTTTGGAGAAGAAAAGTATATAAAATGCTATTCATCAGACCCTCTCTGGCATGTCTTCTTGTCCCTAGGAAGGACGAATATTGGAGTAGAAGAAGAAATTATGTTCTGTGATCAAGGTTGTGTACGCTTATAGCTTTTCCATGGGATAGATAATTATAGCTCCTGAAACAGTTTTGGAATCTGTTTGTTACCATCTTTGACACTAGAGACAGTCATAACTGTCTTATTTGTAACAGTACACTCAATACTAATAAAAATCGGTAGCCCATTATAGCTTATAGCTTAAACATCAACTTGTCAGATTGACATGTAATTCATGTTGCTATGAAACATGTTTTTTTCTGTTCTTCTTTTATGTCAGTGAGTATCCAAGAATTAGAACCTCCACCTTGAATTTTCCAAGTAACCTTGAAATGTTTTATGCATTAGCAATTCAATTTAAAACTCACAACTCCAAAAAATGTGCAGTTGGGTAATACAGTATTTTTCACTTCTAGTTTTTATACTTGTCCATTATGATTATAGCAGTGTCAGAATTGTATGTCCTGAAACTCCACGCTATGCTAGTAGGCACTCAGTGAAGACTGAATAAAGTCCACGCTTCCTAACACAAAAAGACAGGCCCTCTGTGTTCTGACTCCATCTCGGCCCCTAGCTTTATCTTTTCCCTTTTCCATGACTCCCATCACTTTGCCAATGGTAACATTTTTTTTTAATGGCAACATTTTGTTTACAATTTTGTCCACATTTTTGTCCCTTTTACTTAGGATGACTTTTTTTCATTTCTTCACCTGACTAACTTCAGCTTAACTTCAGAATTCAGCTGACAGATCATCACGGAAGGTCTGCCTAACAATCCTCTCAAGAATATCTAGGTAAACACTCTCCTCATATTATGTACTTGCACCCTGAACAAATATCTAGCAAAGTTTATTTCATATAATTTTGCAATCATCTTCCTCCCACCCCATGCCTGTGTCTTCCACTATGAGCTCCTAAAGATGGAGTTTGTTGTGAATTGAATTGTGTTTCTACAAAACAAAACAAAAAAAAAAGTTGAAATTCTAACCCCTGGTACTGGTGAATGTTGTCTTACTTGGAAATAAAGTTTTGCAGATGTAATTAAGATAAAGTCGTATTTGAGAAGGGTAGCCCTTAATCCAGTATGACTGGCATCCTTACCAGAGGAGGACAGACAAGGAGACAGACAGACAAGAAGAAGGCATGTGGAAATAGAAGCAGAGACTGGAGTGATGCAGCCCCAACCAGGGGTTGCCAAGATGGCCAGAAGCTGCCAGCAACCAGGAAGAAGCAAAGAAGGGCCCTCTCCCCGAGCTGTCAGAAAGGACGTGGCACTGCTGATGTTTTAATTCCAGATTTATAGCCTATGTTACCATGAGAGAATACGTTGCTGCTGTGTTTACTCACTTAGTTTGTTGCAACAGTCTCAGAAACTAAAACAGAGCTTGCCTTGTTTAAAATCAAATTTGAAGTGTCAACATAATTTTTGATATTTAGCATTAGGCAGATGATTGTTTAATTGCCATTTAAAGGAATCTGAAAACACCTAGAATGTCACTGCTTTCCTGCTCCCTATGCATCAGCCATACAAACCCCACTGAGACCCATGAGCCTTTATAATTGGGTCTCATCGTTGGGAAAACATTTGTAGTCAATCTAGGTTTTTTTCCCTCTGGATCTGAAACCATTTTATTATGTATTATCATTTTAATCCATGGCATTTTAGTGCACCATAATGCACACCTTGCCTTTTCCTAAAATTTCACACACTTTGAGGTCTGGAGGAAATACTATCTTGGTCAGCTATTATCAGTTGTAGAGGGATATATACTTTGTATATATATAGAATATATATAGAATGAAATAGCATATAATGTATAATACAATAATGTATAATGTATAACAGACCTTATACACTATTACCTTCGCTGTATAATATAATCAAAACTACTGCTTGCATTGTATACATTTTCAAATGATAATGAGAAAATAAGTTTCAGGTTGACAAAATCACTTGCCCAAGACATTAAGACTAGGAAGTGGCAGCGTAAGGATTCCAATTTAGGCTTGCCTGTTTCCATCATCCTCTCTCTACTTCTGCCTTTTATTAAGACTTCAGAGCGGTAACCATTGACCAAAGTCCCGAGTTGACCTTGCTTTCGGTACAGAAGAAATCTGAGACTTTTGACCAGCAACGACAGCTGAACATACAGATATGTGGGACAAGTAGACCTTGCCAGCCCAGAGAGCTACAAGCCAGAGCCAGCAGCAGCAGAGACCTCTCTTGCAATCTCCTGTAATGAGGTCCAGAATTTCCCAGCTTCCCATAGGATGGCTCACTCTCATCCTGTTGCCCAAAATAGCAAAGCAACTTTTTGTAAGTGCAGCTTGGAGTCCATCAGTAAATGGTAGCAGAAAAGAATGACACTGGGGAAGTTACCAATATACCATCTTATTCTTACATCTAGTCATGAGCCTCAGATTTCTTCTTTCTAGGATCTGCATAACTGGAATAGGAAGATTTTCTTTATGCAAACTTAGTATTCCTAAGCTGTAAGGAAAATGTACAAATGTTGTCAATCTACCCTTCCAAAGTAAGACTGTAGCAGAAAGTATTTTGTAAACTTTAAAGAGATACATCAAGAGTTAATGTCATTGCTCCCAAAATACATGCTTGGCATTTCTTGATGATTTTTATAGAACCAACGGTGGTTTGTTTCCATTAACTTAATCTTATAATTTTAAACCTATTTTTATTATGTCAGTATTAATTTTGTTAAAATAGGGTCTTAGTTAGCTAGGGCTGCTATCACAAAACACCACAGACTAGATGGCTTAAACAACAGACATTTATTTCTCACACTTAGGCAAGCTGAAAGTCTAAGATCAAAGTATCATCAAATTCAAATTTCTGGTGAGGGCACATTTTCCTGGCTTGCAGACAACCACCTTCTCACTGTGTCTTCACATAGCAGAAGGAGAGAGAGAGAGGACGATCTGATCTCTTCCTCTTATAAGAACAATAATCTACCTCGTTATGGGGTTGCCACCCTTATGACTTTATCTAAATTAGCTCACAAATATCACACCTTCAATGACCATCACATTGAGGGCTAGAGCTTCAACATGTGCATGGGCATGGAGGATCAATATTCAGTTTAAATCAAGTAGTATGTAGTTTGAAGCAATAGCTTTAAATTACACGATACGATCCTAACTATTCTATAAATTAAAGATCAGATAATGCTTAACTCTGAATATTCTGTTCATCTTTTTATTCTAAAAAGCCTAATCATATTTTAGAAATCTGCGTTGCCAGGACCCTAGGTTTTATACCTGGCTTTACTACTTACCAACTGTGCATCCTTGGATATATTTCCTTACCATTTTGAAGTGGCTCATACTGGCCAAACATGGGATAATTTGTACATCAATATAAATGATGATATTAAGGATTATAGTTAATTGAATAAGAGTCCATGAGTCTTCAACAATATAAATGAATAAATAGATGAGAAGACAAAGCTGCATATAACTATAATATGCACATAGATGAAATGATAAAATTAAAAAAATATTTGACAATCATCATAGAAAGAATTAATTTGGATAAGTAACATCAACGGATGCTAGAAGATGAAAATATGATATGAGACAGGATTTTGCATAGTGTCAAAGAATCTTCTCATAAAGCATCTGTTAATTACAAAGGTTAAAAGAGTAATTTTAGTATAGAAATGGCTGATATCAAGTGATCAAAATTATTACCACCTATAAATGGGACAAATCTACATTTTGTGCCACTACAATAGGACACAATGGGAACATAGCATTACCAATGGGACACCTTGGGCAAACATGCATAACTTGTATCTAATCATGGGTAAACATTGACTAAACCCAAATGAAGAAACAGTCTACAAAATAACTGGTCTATAATCTTCAAAAATATCAGTCATGAAAATGTGGGAGAGGCTTAGTAATCAGCCCAAGTTCAAGGAGTCAGGGTAACTAGAGAACTTGGAGTAACATGTGTTATAGGATTGGATCCTTTTGTCATAAAGAATATTATTATGATAATTAGTGAAATTTGAATAGAGTGTTTGAATAAGTGGGGATATGATAATTCTTTTTTTTTTATTAAGTCATTTGTACATAGGTCATGAATACATTTATGCCATTATGGGATTCAATGTGTTGATTATTTGTACAAATTGGAATGCTTACATGCTACTAATCAACATAGCCTTCACCTCATTTACCTAAATACAGCTTTAAGACATTTGTGTTCTACACCTGATAGATCCAACTTGTACTTGCAATATGCTCCATAGGTGTGGTTCCCTACTAACCTTCCCTCTATTGACTCACCTCCCTCCCCTTCTCTCCTTCATCCTAGGCTATAGTTGTGTTTCATTTTTCATATGCAAGTGTGAGTGATTATAAATTGGTTTCACAGTAGTACTGAGTACATTGGATATGTTTTTTACATTCCTGAGATACTTTACTAAG